>CAUYQV010120674.1:0-13842 GCA_963574575.1 Galagoides demidoff
GGGAGGGAGGGAGGGAGGAAGGAAGGAAGGAAGGAAGGACGAGGGAGGGGAGAAAGACAAAGAAATAAGGAAAGAAAGAGAAAGGGAGTAGAAAGAGAGAAAGAACAGAAGGAGGGAGGGGGAAAGAGAAGGAAGGAAGGAAAGAGAGAAGGAAGGAAGGAAGGAAGGAAGGAAGGAAGGAAGGGAGGAAGGGAGGGAGGAAGGGAGGGAGGGAAGGAGGGGAGAAAGAGAGGGAGGGAGAAAAGAGAGAGAGAGAGAAAAAGAGAGAGACAGAGGGAGGGAGAGAGAAGGAAGGAAGGAAGGAAGGAAGGAAGGGAGGGAGGGAGGGAGGGAGGGAGGAAAGGAGGGAGAAGAGAAAGGGAGGGAGAAAAGAGAGAGAGAGAGAAAAAGAGAGAGAGAGGGAGGGAGAGAGAAGGAAGGAAGGAAGGGAGGGAGGGAGGCAGACAAGACTGCAGCTATTCTTTATCTACTCTAAGACAAGATTTTCTTAAGTTTGAAAGCTGCCAATCAGTGAATGAAATGGAACTCTGGGAAGCTGGGCATTGCGTTTTATCTTTTATAGATGACTAATTTTGACAAAATGCTATATTGCCATCTCTGCAATATAAGGACTAGGCTTCAGAAGACCTAAATCAAAGCCCTTAGAGCTGTTGCCAAAGTAGCTGCATGATTTGAACAAATCACCAGTCTCTTTTAAACTTGCAGTTTTAAAACTTATGCTGAAGATCCTTCCAAGAATATGAATAAATATTGTAACTTTGCAGCTCTGTCTCTTTGGGGAGTTTTTCTGTTACTCCGTCTTTTTGCGTCACTCTCTTCTGCACCCTTGCAGTGCTGGTTAAAGCTTTTAATGCCCAAGTATGCTACAGGTATTTAACCCTATTCTTTCCATCTCCTTTTCCTCCTTTCTTTCTTCCTCCCTCTTTTCTATTAGTCCCCACCCACCCCAGCTCAGATTTCCCCCGTTTTTTTGACCTGTTACGACCCCTACAGGCCTTGTTTAGTGCTGCCTCTGGTATACAGAAGACAATAGCACAAAATAGACTTTACAGACATGAAAACTGATCATGTGAATTGGAGTTATCTTGTCAAACCCAATTAAATTAGAGTTGAGAGACCAGGGAGAGGAAAAGGAAAGCCCTGGAAGCACAAACACCTACCCAGGGATTATCTCACCAGCCAGCTGCCAAAATGACCTGTTTTAGCCTTAAGACTGGTCTTGCCTAGTACCTGCTGAAAAAGAGACTGCCCTGATTTAGCCACCACCACCGCTCACCTGAACTCTGCCCAAAACATTCCCAGTGCCTATTAATTTTCTTTCCAAACAACATATAACATTTCTCTTTCTAAGAAAACTCCCAATCTTTCTTTGTTCTTTGAACATGCCAAAGACAACCTTGGTCTATGTGTACACCCAAATTGCAATTCAGTTTTCCCAAATAAACCATTCTGTTTAGAGATATGCTCTCTACATTTTATTTGACTGGGACACAGACATGTCTACTTATTTGCTAGAAGGCCACGGTTCTGTCCAAAGCCACCCCATACAACCCACAGAGCATTTATTTGCTGAGGGGCCCTTCCCTCCTTCTCCCTCTCTGACAGTGATAGTGCCAGTATGCTCTTGTGACATCCCATTCTGGAATGCACTTTGTGGGGGTCCAGCTTCCAAATTACCCTCCATTCAATTGCAAAGTATTTATTGAGCACCTACTGTGTACCTAGCACTCAGCAAGTTTTTCCAGGGACTTCTGGGGTCTCCAAACAATACAGCCTAATCCTGGCACAGCAGGAAATGAACGTTATTACACCGGCTTTGTTCAGAAGGCTAGGCTGGGCCCAGGTTACAACAGGCAGATTTCATTCAAGTCCCTTGGCTTGGAAATAAGGCTGGATTTTCAACAAAAGTAGGGTGTTGAAATCAGCCCCAGGCTTTAATTCAGTGCATATTTTCATTTGAACTTTGGAGTTACTTTGTGAGCTTCAGAGGGGTACAATTCATTGCTTACCTTCTGCAGAAGGTTCCTCTTCAGAGATTTTCAGCATTTCTAAAATGTCATTAAAGCCATAATCTGTCACTTTTAGTACAAAACGCCCATCTACCACACAGTTCCGAGACTTCAGCCTCCCATGAGTAAACTCTCTGTGGTGTAAGTACCGCATGCCCTGCAGATGATATAACAGGATTTACTTAGCAACTTATTTAACTATTTTCTGCTTTTAGTGCCACTTTCTGAGATTGTTAATGGCATAAGCTATTATGGTCCAGAATTCAGCTTTTTTCTCTTCTATGCAGGCAAAGCAAAACTTTGAAAACAAGAATCAGTTTTCAGGTCCCTTCTAGCTCTAAAATGTTATGCTTTGATTAAGAATCATATTCTGTGGGTATAGAGAATTGTGTTACTGGGAAATTTATTAACATTTCAGACACAGAATAGATCCATACACACATAATTGCCAGGAATTTGGAGATTCTGATTTTATCCAAAAGGTCTTAACATTTCAGATACAGAATGGATCCATATACACATAATTGCCAGGAATTGGGAGATTCTGATTTTACCCAAAAAGTCTAACCACGCTCATCTATTCTTGACAGGAGTGGAAACTAGTACAAACTTTCAGGTGGGCATTTTGGCAAAAGCTACGAAAATTTAAAATACACCTACTCTCTGACCCATAGGTTCTACTTCTCCAGGGAAATGCATACATACGTGCACAAAGAGATAAATAGAAAAACATTTCTTATAACTCTACTTTTTTTTTGCAATTTTTTTTTTGGCCAGGGCTGGGTTTGAACTCACCACCTCCAGTATATGGGGACAGCGCCCTACTTCTCTGTATAGTTCCACTTTTATAATAATATCGAATTGGAAATATACTAACTCTCAAGATGGGATTGGCTAGATTATGGTACAATGCGGACTATGGAATATTCTGCAGCACTTAAAAATAATAATATAAATTAAAAAAAATATATGGGCGGCACCTGTGGTTCAAGGAGTAGGGGGCCAGCCCCATATACTAGAGGTGGCAGGTTCAAACCCAGCCCCAGCCAAAAACTGCAAAATAAATAAATAAATAAAACCTATAAAAAAAATTTTTTTAAATAAAAATAAATAAAAATAAAAGACGGGAATTCTAAAAAAAAAACATAAATCTGTATGTACTGACATGGAAACAACACTAAGCAATAAAGTAAGTGAAAAATAGTAAGTTTCAGAACTGTGTGATGGCACGTATATATTTTAAAGAGTCGTCTATAATGTATGTAATTACACATAAAATGACTTACAAGGCAAGTTACCAAATTGTTAGCAGTAGTTAACATTGGTGGGGGAACAAGCAGAAGGGGGGTTGAGTAAATGTCAGTATTTTCCAATATATATTTATATCATTTGTTTTTTAAATTTAATTGAATACATTATTTGTGTAATAAAAAATAGACAATGAAGGGCGGTGCCTGTGGCTCAAAGGACTAGGGTGCTGGCCCCATATGGCAGAGGTGGCGGGTTCAAACCCAGCCCTAGGCAAAAACTACAAAAACAAATAAACAAACAAAAAACCCAACAACAATTAAAAACACCACAAAAAAAAAAGACAATGAAAAACAAGAAGAAAGCTGAGTACTACTAATCTCTGCAGTTGTTTGGCAGCCTTAGTTCAAATGTGACATGCCAGGACTCTTGATTAGACGGGTTCAATCATTCTGCCTATAAAAACACCCATGTTCTAGAGTGGTCATTTCAGAGCTGTTTATGCTAAGAGCCCTTTTCAGTGTCTGCCTCTATTTTGCAGTCTGACACACATTTGTATTTGAATGCTTTACATCTTGTGCTCTTAGATAGTCTGTGCTCTCTAGGACTTCTAAACAGAGGCTACAGTGGGCAAGATTTCTCCCAGGTTGTCTGATGCTTGGATTTCATTCATCATGGGCCTAAGAAAACTGTTACTCAGAGGCTTCTTCCGAACTCACTGGGCTTTGCTTATAGCATGAGTCCAAAGAGTACTAGCCTATGAATCAGGAGATTTGGATTCTATTATCAGCTTTGCCACTTAATAATTGGCTGAGATACTTTTATTGAGTGCCTACTATGTGTATCAGACACTATATAGCAAAACATACCTCACTTAGCGTCTCTGTGCCCTTGTAAAAGGAGACTAATCATACTTAACAAGGAATTAGAATGAGAAGTCTTTCCCTTTCTAGCCCTCTGGAAAGGAGATAGGCCAGCATCAAGACTGTGATCAATATCCAAGAAGCTCATGCTGAAAATTCTGGAATTGAAAAGCACAAAAACATGGTGTGGTGCCTCACACCAATATCCCAGTACTTTGGGAGGCTGAGGCGAGAGGATCACTTGAGACCAGGAATTTGAGACCAGGCTGGGCAACATAGTGAGACTCTGTCTCTACCAAAAATAATAATAATAATAATAAAAACATAGTGGCACATGCCTGTAGCTCCAAGTACTCGAGAGGCTGAGGCAGGAAGATCATTTGAGCCCCAGAGTTCAAGATTATAGTAAGCTATGATTGTTCCACTGTACTCCAGCCTGGGTGACAGAGGGAGTCTCTGACTCAAAGAAAAAAAAAGTTTGAGAAATCATTGATTACCCAGATGAGCTCCACAAAATAGGACAATTGTATATTTACAATTGTATATCATTGCATGGAGTCCATGGGCTTCCCTAGAAGCCTATCCATGGACTTATCCATGAACCCCCTTGGCTGCTAATAGTCTTTAACTCAGAGAATGGAATTGCTGCCTGATAGAATCAATAGTCTTTCCAGTGGTGCTGAGTTCCGTATCCACATATATGGTATACAAAACACCCAGCACCTAGTTCTAGATTGAGCCACCTTTTAGAAGGTGAAAGCCAGGAGGTAGGGTTAACAGCACCAAAGAATCTGTGAATGAGCACTTTCCCACATCCACAAAGCAGAGAAATGGGATGGAAGAAAAGATAGCTTAAGGCAAAAGAGTGATCAATGGCAATAGGAAGTAAAGAAAAATCTGGCTCACAAATTGAAAGTTGCAGGGGAAGTAAACCCTTTTGATATCAGTGCCTTATAATAGATGTGGACAAAAGGACGGTGGAGGGGACAGCAAACCCTGAGAAGGAAGGTGGAGGAGTGAAATGATCACAATGATCTGAGAAAGAGAAAACATCCCCAAATATCAAAGTTCTATTCCATTCCCACATCCAAGATTTACTCAGCTTTTCTACTAACCTTGATGAGATCCAGCAGGAGTGATGATTTAAACATCCAGTCAAGTTTCACATCCTCATTTATCAGTATGTCTTCTAGGCTCCTTCGGGAACAGAACTCTGTCACAACAGCAAACATTCCAGAATCATAGAAGAAGCCCAGTAAAGGGTTAATGTTCTCATGACGGAGGTCCTTCATCTGGAAACAGGATGGAGAGAGGAGAGTCACAGCTATCCTTTCTCAACTGGAGACCAAAGTTAAGAGTACAAACCTTCTCTTCACTTTTCTAATGATTGGTACCTGTGGTTGGCAGAATTTTGACTTCCATGATCTCCAACCCCTAGAAGTATTCCTGTGATTGCATTATGTTATATGGCAAAGAGGAGATTATCAGAATGAATCCAATCTTATTACATGAGCCTTTAAAAGTAGAAGAGGAGGACAGAAGATAAACTCAGAGAAGTTCAGAGTGTGAGCTCTCAACATGCCATTGTTGGTTTTGAAGGTGGAGGAAGGAGGCTATGAGCCAAAGAATGAGGCTAGCCTCTAGAAGCTGGCAACCACCCTCAGCTGACATTCAGCAAGGAAATGGGGACCTCAGCCCTAGGAATGCACTTAAACGAAATTCTGCTGAAAGCCAGAATGATCCTTAAAATGGTTTCCCCCAACTGCCAAGCCTTCAGAAGAGAGTTCAGTGTAACTGACACCTTGACTTTAGGCTTGTGAGATGCTAAGCAGAGCACCCAGCGGAGTTTGCATAGATTTCTGATCTACAGAACTGTGACATAATAAACCGGGGTTGTTTTAAGCCAATTAGTTTGTGCTAATTTGTTATAGCAGCAGTAGAAAACAAATGCAACGTCCAAAATGGAAAATATCAGAAAGTGAGATCTCTTTTGACATACTAATCATGAATGCTGGATCTGCGCCTTTCCTTAATTCCTTTGGGACTCTCCAGACTGGAGCTCAGTGACCCAAAAGGGCTAAAGAGTATTAATACAATAAAATGTAGAATAGGCTGCCTTTCTGTGACTATTCGCTTACCCAGCACCTATTAAAATAATTTCTGTATGTAAATATTAAGCTACAGCTTATAAAATTTGTTTCAGAAAAGAACATCTAGAATTTTGGCTACACTTTCTTTTCATATCCATCCATTTTTCTCATTAATGTGAGAAGCTTTTAGTATGTGCCTACAATGTCCAAGGCACTGGACTTCATGCCTGAGAAGTAGAGAGAAACAAGATGAAACCACCATCCCGTTCTGAAAGAGCTCACGTTCAATGAGGAGTGAAAAACAAGTAATCTGACATTTACATTTTACTGTGAAATGTGTCCTAAAGAAATGGGGTAGGAGATGCTGAGAAGGCTCAGATGTTAAGTCTCCTAATTCAGCCTGAGGCTGTCAAAGAAGGCTTCTTTAAGTAGGTAATATCTGGACTGTCTTGAAAGAGTGGATTAAGTAGAGGTGTCATGATGAGAGGGACTTAGATGAGAGCATGTTATGTTGAGGAAGCTGCAACAAATTTATAATGGCCAGAACAGAGTGCAAGGAAGAGAATATGAAACAACAGGCTAAAGAAGTGGACAGGAGCCACATCCCATGAGCCTTTGAGAACTATGCTATGGAATTTGAAATTTATATTGTGCACATTCAATTACTGTCCTCTTGTATAGTTATTAGTATTAAATGCAGGAAGGGAGAGAAAAAAAGACTCCATTAATTACTTCCAGATTTCTATTTGGATTCCTGGGTAGGTGGTAATATTAACACATTAACACAAGGAATTCAAGGATGGTGTAGTAGCAGATGTTTTGGTGTCCCACCCATAGTCTCTCTTTTACCATGCATCCTCTAAACATTATAAATGTTGGCTGATAACTCACAATTACTTCATTTTCAAGAAAACTGTTCTGGCGCCCAAGCCAAAGGTAAGAGAGACACCTTACCTGAGAGACTAGGCCCCCACCTAAGAATCTCCAGCAATAACTGATTGACTAGGGATGGTAACTCCAGCTGCCAAACCTCAAGGTAGGACTCATGGTATAACTTGTGCTCTGGCATTTTCCCATGAGATCATAATGCTGCTGGTCTCCAGATGAGATCAAATATTGCTTAACTTTTACTCCTGCCCTACCCTGTTTCCCTTACGCTTTTATATAGAGGCATTCTCTCCATAAGTAATTTGAATAAGAATTTTCACCTCAGGCTCATCTTTTAGAGAATATGACCTAAAACAGTTAGGAAAGCAAATTTGGCAGTGAGGAAAGCTGATGATAAATTCAGTTTGGGCCATACTGAGAATGAGTACCTATAGAACATTAAGGTGGAACTATTTCAAAGACATTTGTATATTCAAGGTCAGGCAAGAGGTCTGAACAGGATAAATAGATGTGGGAACTGTAAGCATGTAAATTGTAGATGCAATCAATGGAAATGGATGAGATCACCCAAAGAAAGCATATATAATAAACAGAAGAAGGAAATAACAACATTTAGAGGATGGGAAAAGGAAGAACAACCTGCAAAAAGACTTACAAGGGAGGCCAGAGAAGTGGAGAAAAGCCCATTTAGAGCAACATCATTAACACCACAGGAACAAGTTTCAAGAAAGTGAGATAAATGCTGGAAAGAATTTCAGGAAAATGTGATTAATACCAGAGAGGCTGGGCTGCACCCATAGCTCAGTGGGTAGGGCACCAGCCATATACACCAAGGCTGGTGGGTTCGAAACCATCCTGGGCCAGCTAAACAACAAAGACAACTGCAACAAAAAGAATAGCCGGGCATTGTGGCGGGTGCCTGTAGTCAGCTATTTAGGAAGCTGGGACAACAGAATTGCTTAAGCCCAAGAGTTTGAGATTGCTGTGAGCTGTGATGCTAGGACACTCTACCATGGGTGACATAGTGAGACTCTGTCTAAAAAAAAAAAAAAACAAAGAGGTTAGGTAAGATAAAGAAAAGCATATGGTGAATTTGACAATTAAGAAATTATTAATTATAAAAACTTAACATACAAATATATTTACACAGATATTTATGTGTATGAATATATTTTTAATATATGTGTGTGTTTAGTATGGTAACTATGAATGAAGAGAAACAGCAGATCTGAGGTATATTTTGGTGGGTTTTTTTTTTTTGAGACAGTCTCATTATGTCGCCCTTGCCCTCAGTAGAGTGTTGTGGCATCACAGCTCATGGCAACCTCTAATTCTTGGGCTTAAGCGATTCTCTTGCTTCAGCCGCTCAAGTAGCTGTGACTATAGGTGCCTGCCACAGTGCCCAGCTATTATTTTTCTTATAGTTGTCATTGTTGTTTAGCTGGCCCAGGCCGGGTTTGAACCTGCCAGCCTCCATGTATGTGGCTAGCGCTGTAACCACTATGCTACGGGTGCTGAGCCTTTTTTTTTTTGAGACAGATTCTCACTTTATTGCCCTCTGTAGAGTACTATGGTGACATAGCTCACAGCAATCTCAAAGTCTTGGGCTCCAGAGAGTCTCTTGTCTCAGCCTCCCTCATAGCTGTGACTACAGGTGCCTGCCATAACACCTGGCTATTTTTTGTTGTTATTGTTGTTTGTTTGTTTGTTTGTTTAGCAGGCCCAGGCCAGGTCCAAACCCACCAGCCCTGGTGTATGTGGCTGTCACCCTAACCCCTGAGCTATGGATGCCAAGCCATGTATTTTGGAGTTATAAATCATATGACTTGTTGGTGTGGGGAGTGAAGGAAAGAATGAAATCAAAAAATTATTCTATTTTGAGAATTTAGGGGATGATGGGCCATTGATTGATATGGAGTACACTGGGACTTAGAATATGAGCCTGTTGGGTGGCACTTGTGACTCAAAGGAATAGGGCGATGGCCCCATATACTGGAGGTGGCAGGTTCAAACCCAGCCTCGGCCAAAAAAAAAAAAAAAGAATATGAGCTTGCTGGCTCAGTGCCCATAGCTCAGTGTTTAGGGCACTGGCCACATGCACCAGGGCTGGAGGGTTCGAACCTGGCCCAGGCCTGCTACACAACAATGACAACTACAAAAAAAATAGCTGGGTATTGTGGTGAGCACCTGTAGTCCCAGCTACTTGGGAGACTGAGGCAAGAGAATTGCTTAAGCCTCAGAGTTTGAGATTGCTGTGAGCTGTGATGCCACAGGACTCTACCAAGGGCAACATAGTGAGACTCTGTCTCAAAAAAAAAAAAAAAAAGAAAGAGAAAGAATATGAGCTTGCTTGTCCAAACAGGTGATGCGAGCCCAGGTTAAATTACTCCTGGTGGGGATAGCAGCTATTGAAGGTTGCCTTCTAAGCATAAAAGCCTGGCATGACAATTCTCTTAGTCGACTACAACCTAAACATAGCAAAGTAAGCTTCTCCTTCTAAGATTCCCTTCTCTTGTAAACCAAGAAGCTAAAACTACTAGGCTCTGGAACTCTGTTGGAAGACAGAGTATGAAGTGGTTATATCAGAGACTGCTAGCTTTTCAATACAAATGTATTTTTTTATTGGGCAAAGAACTAACTCATATTTTCCAGCTTTTATTCCACATAAGTACATCCATCTGTATCAATGGAAAGTGAAAGAAAGTAATTTGTGCCATTCCTAGGCTAAGGATTTTACAAAGCAAATATAATTTCTTTCACATTATTTCCCCCACTTCTGTGGATGAACTGAATGTAGATGATGGCAAGGCCCTATGACATGGCAGATAAAAAAGATGGTCATAATCTGGGTCCCTGAATCATCATACTGAAGGAGAGTCACCTGCCAAGCAAGAATACCCACCTTGTACTCTTATTTGGGTGAGAATTAAATTCCTGCGGTGTTTGAGACATTAAACATTTGGAGGTCTATTTATTACAGTATCTAGAAGTCCTAGCATGGGAAAATTTCATCTAGATCCTTTCCTGAGCTTTACAGCCATCTGTCTTCAGTTATAACCAACATATAAGATCCTATATAATAAGCAGGTAGATATCTGCTAAGATTCTGGACAATCACAGGATGCAGAGAATGTTTGGAACACCTAATTTTGCAAGATGCTTCAGGAAAATGAACATTTACTGGGTAGATATAAACTTTATCTCTTCCATTATAGCTTCCTAGCTGGCTACCATCAAATGTTTAAGAGTCCTGTCTATGAAGATTTTTGTTAGCCTCATATATGACATGAAACCTTTAAGCACATAATCACCAGAGACACCTGCTCCTGAGTCAACACTGACCCAGGTTATCTTAACGATGCTCTTACCCATTTGAAAATGTTCCTCGGGTGCTACAACACCAGAACTAATCTCTGCATGTCCCTCTTCCACAGTAGCTGCAACACCGTCCTAGGGGTAGGTACGGGCACCCTTATGAAACGTCATTCTGCATATCAGAGCCCACACCCAACTGTATTAGCCACTGCCGACTATTTTGGCAACAAGCTTTTCTACCTCCATGGATGAATTGGTTGTTCATATCTGTTTCATGTATTTTGTTTTGTTCTGTTGTAAAGAGATATTGCTCAAGACCTTCTATTCCTATATCAATCTACCTACTGTCTACCACGCAGAGGTCAATGGTCATATAGAACATATGAACTGGATACTAGTAAAAGATTTCTGATCCTGTATTTTCCACCAGCAGTAATTTATTCATTTAACAAATGTTTTTGAATACTTACTAAATCCCAGGCCCTGAGCTAAAGGTTGAGGACAAATGGAGAACAAAATATTGAATGGTTCCTGACTTCTTATTTTAATCAGATGATTACACAAATAAACATATACTTGAAACTCTGATAAGTCCTATGAAAGAGAGGTACATAATGTGAGATGTATAATTTGGGCTTTGATTTTTAAGGTAGTTGGGACATGGTTCCTATACAGTAAATTGGCTACATGTGGTATTATAAAAGAATGAAAGTTATCAGAAATAGCAAATCATGTTAACAGAATATACTTTTATTTAATTTCTTAATTTTTATGAAATAAATATTAATGTTTCAAATATATCTTACCACTATATCATGGGGTTTATAATAAATGTGGAGGCAATTTATATGGCAACAATAAAGCAAAGAATAGTAGGCTAGGTAAATGGAATGATGTTGTTATAAATTTCCTATATTTTAAATAAAGCAGTACAATATTAGCTCTAAGTAAAGTGTTATAAATTCAAGATGCATACAGCAATTCCTAGAACAATCACTAAAATGCTCATGGTATAGCTAAAATGCCATTATAGAAAGCAAAATGGGATAAACGAAAATTATTTTTAACCAAAAGAAAGCAGGAAAGGAGAACACAGGAACAGAGATACAGGTTGGTCAAATAGAGAACAAACAGCAAAATATAAGACCGAAACTCCAACTATATTAGTAAGTGCCATAAATGTAAATGGCCTAACGCTCCAATTAGAAGACAAAGAAATCAAATGTATGCTGCCTAAAAAAGATGACCATTAATCCAAAGACACAAATAGATTGAAAGTAAATGAACAATTAATGACAATTAATGACACGATGGGGTGGGGGAAGGGGAGAGCAGAGAGAAGAAGAAGGGACGGGGTGGGGTCTTGGTGTGTGCCACACCTTTTGGGGGCAAGACACAGTTGTAAGGGGGACTTTACCTAACAAATTCAATAAGTGTAACCTGGTTTCTTATACCCTAAATGAATCCCCAACAATAAAAAAAACAGTTTAAGAATCCCAATGATGTTCGGTTCCAATGTGCTCAAGTAAAAATACATTTTCCAGCTTTGCAGCAAATGAGGCAATCATGTGGTTAAAAAAAAAAAGAAAGTAAGTGCATAGGTAAAAAATAACCATGCAAAAACTAATCAGAAGCCAAAGTGGCTATATTGTCATTGGACAAAATAAAAATCAAGAAAATAGAAATTACCAGCAATAAAGAGGGACATTTCATAGTGACAAAATTATAAATTTATATGCACAGTGATGTGCTAGAGCTGGTTTATATTGGATCACAAGAAGCAGATTTGGCATACTTCTTACCATCTCTGTGTTCAGTGGCATCACATAAGTAGCCCAAAATCAGTCACAATATATAATATAGAGATACAGAAATACAAAAATACAAAATGTAGAGATATTTATAGTACAGAAGTCAGAAAATGCTCCTAATTAAGGATTTTTATCAGAAAGCCTCTTGTTAAACATTTATGAGCAGACCAATGTGTACTGACTTCATAGTGCTTCAAAGTACATAAAGAAAAACTCAAAAGAATTAGAAAATAGGATGTGGTATATGTACACCATGAAGTACTATTTAGACATTTTAAAAAATGGTGAACTAATATCTTTTGTAACAACCTGAATAGAACTAGAGACCATTCTTCTAAGTGAAGTTTCACAGGAATGGAAAAACACCACATGTACTCACTATTAAATTGGGGAAGTATTTCGGATTGCATGTGAAAACCCCACACTGTACCCCAGAAGTGTATTAATGTACATATTACCATTCAATTAAAAAATAAATAAATAAATAAAATAAATTGGAACTAATGTGTCAACACATACATGCACATTTGGTAGTAAAACTCAACAGAAAGCAAGCAGGTGGGAGGAGGCAGGAGCGGAGGAGTAAATTCACACCTGATGGGTACAATTCACACTCTCCAGGTGAGAGGAGCACTTATAACTTTGACTCAAACTGTACAAAAGGAATTCTTGTAACCAAAACATTTGTGTGCTATAATATTCTGAAATAAAAATAAATAAAATGAGAAAATGAGAAAAGTTTAATAGTAATTGATAAAACATATTGATTAAAATGTAGTAAGGATATAGAAGATGTGAAGGACACTATCAACTATCTTGACCTAATCAATAGGGATAGAACTCTACACCCAACAACTGCACAATACACACTAATTTCAAATATCTGGTAGTTAAGCATATGTTTGAAAACAATGCATATTCCAGAAAAGAAGTAACAATAGAAATCACAATTATTTTAAACTAAAGGAAAATAAAAATACAGCATACCAAAATTATTGTGATGCAGCAACAGCAAACCTTAAAGGGAAATAAAGTAGGACCTCTGTAAGTTGACCACCCAAGGGAATATAACAAATGGCTTGACATATTGAGGTGTTTCACATAAAGGAACTAGGTCTACTGTACTGATACAAATATGTGGTCCATGTCCAGTGTATGAAGATTAGGTCAACTTAAGGAGGAGGTTGATGTAAGGAGGTGGTCAACTATGGAAGTTTTATTGTATGTTTTTTATATTTAAAAAGGAAAAAAAATGCTTAAAAATCAAGGATCTCTGACTCCTCACTAAGATGCTAGAGAAAGAAGAACAAATTAAAAGTAAAAATAAGTAGAAAGAAAGAATAACAATGAGAGCAGAAATATTAGAACTAAAAAGCAAACCAAAACTAGTGAAAATAAACAAAATTAAAACTTTGTTCTTTTAAACAATATAATAAATTTGACAAATCTCTAAAGACTTATCAAGAAAAAAGAAAAAGTACAAGTTATACATATCAAGAATGAAAGAGATAGTATCACTACAGATCTTACAGATATTGGTAAGATAATAAAGAAACTTTTGAATAACTTTATACTGATAAAGTCCACAACTGCAAAGAAATTGAATAAACTGGTAAAA
>CAUYQV010120676.1:0-13627 GCA_963574575.1 Galagoides demidoff
AGTGAAGTTGAGTAGAAACCATTAACATGATGATTTGTCTTTATTAAAGTCATTTATATTTTCCAATTGTACTGTAAGACCAAAATTATGTCTTTTGTTTATGCTATTTTCCCATATTGTCTATGCTACTTCCCTCTGGACGACCCTGTACAGATACTATACAACAAAGCCAATTTGGTGCTTAGAGGCTGGCTGCAGCCATCAGCTCAGTCAGACGTCCAGATCCCATCCTTTGTGTCTGGGTCTTCCCTTATGCCGTATTTTCCTCATTCCCCGCCAATTCCACTCTGGTTCGTTCCCCTTTGCTGTGCTGGTTCGCGACATTATAACATGTATACCATGACAGCCCCATGTATCAATCTACCTGCACCATGACAATTACATGAATCTACTTGTATGTACTTTGAGAGCCATTTCACACTGTAGGGTACTGGTATAAAACAGTTATGACAGACCTAACAGACTCATGTGTGTTGTCACAGCCCAGACTATGTCAGAATGTATTAATATATATCATGACAGTCAATATAACTGTGATGGTCCAGGATGTATCAGCCTATACACACTACAACCTCTGCATAAACCATGACAGTCTCCTATGAATTATAGTAACTATTTTACACACAGGAGGGAGGTTAGCATTTTGTGTCTTTCTATGTATACCAGGACAGCCCAGTGGATATTAAACAACTTAGCAGACCAGAATGCAACATGATAGCTCAGCCTATGTCAGCCTATCTGTACATGCAGACGTGGCAGCCCAGAGTTTATTCAACTGCATGCTTCATCACAGCCATTATATACTATAATAGCCCAGCAGGAGCCATTCTAAATGTACAATGACAAATACAGACTATGATCACCCAGTATGTGAAAGTCTACATGTCCTGGGACAGTCCATACATACTGTGACATCTACAATGTATCTAGCAATGCAGTTTGATGTGGTGTCTGTGTGTGTGCGTGCACATGTATGCTTAATTTACCTAGACCAGTTCTAGCTGCATTTCTTTCTATTGCATTGGCTTATGCTTTTGGTTACTTGCTTTCTGCTCCCATTGTCTTTAAGTGTTATGGCTATAATGTATCTCAAGCTTTACCTTCCTCTTTCCAAAAGGCTTCGACAGCCTATTGGCCAGCTATCTCTTAAATATTTTTTGAAGTAAGATGCAGTAGAAATCAGTAAATAAATAAAGTCATTTTGGAGGCTGACAGATTTTACAGTGTAATTTCCTTTCCTCTCTTTTAGTGGTCTACGACTACAATTGTTACTCACACACACACATACACGCACACACACAATTGAATACACATCCCATCTTTAAAAGCCCTCAGGGTTTCCCGTTACTAAAGAAACAGCTGAGCATCACTGTCATCATCTTCCATGTTTTCCCCACCTTCTCTTTTCAACTCATTTGTGTATTACCCTTCTCAGCACCAAAACCCTGGACTTTCCCACTTCTACACTTTAGTTCACCCCAGGCCCTCGGGTGCAACATATATCTCTGTTCTTCACAGTTTGAGATTTCTCACTATTTCTGCTCATTTTACTCTTTTATTGCCTTAAATATCTGGATATATGATAGTAAGAAGAATGATATTTCAGTAAAAGGATATGACTCATACTAAGAATTTGGTCTTGAATGTAAGGAATTTTAGAAGTATATTAGTACAACATAGTTTCTTCTAATAAGTGACACCTTGTCTCAATCTTCAGCTTCAAGAAGGAAGATTTCTCTCCCCAAATAAACCTATTAACCAAGGAATATTATAGAAAACAAGTATGATTTACTAAGATGATTCTTATGAATTTTATAAAAGGAGAAAATTGAGTGGTTGGCTTTTCCCTAGCCCTTGGAAGAAATTATTATTTACAACCTCTGATGTTTTCTAAGGTAATGAAAACAATTTTTGTCTATTGTAATCAAAGGCTCATATATTAATGAAGTTCAGACTCTATTAGTAATTTTTATTGTTCTACTAATAAAAAGGCTACTAACACATTTGAATTTGAGCTCCACCCACCAATAAACAGCTGTTTAGATGTGAGCCAGATACTTAATACACCTGAGCCTTGGTTTCTTAATTTGTAACACAAAGAAGTTGATAGCATATCTCTCATAGCGTTATGAGAGTTAAATGAGATTATTCATTCTCCCAATAAATAATTATTAAGTACCTATACTACATGCCATTATAGTACATATTCTAAGTGCAGGGGATATACTGATGGACAAAATAAGAAAGAGAATTTCCTGCGTTTATTAATAAAAAACTTTCCATTCTAGTAAATAATAAGCATTACCCTGCAGTAAGTTTATGGAGAGAGTCTGAGTTTCAGGGTGAGAATAGGAGAACTATCACTACGGGGAGCGACATTTCAGCATTCTTGAAAAATGAGCTAGACTGAACCAGGCAAAGACTTGAGGGAAGAATGCTTTAGGTATGGGTAACAGTTACAAAGGCAATTTGTGTTCAGGGGATCTGAATGACAAGGAGACCAGGGTGGCTGGAGCCAAATAAATAGGAAAAAAGGTAAGAGATAAAATCAGAGGGTGGTAGAAGTCTAGATCATGTGGGCATTATGGGTCATTGTGAGAATTATGGCTTTACTATGAATGAAATAGTTTTGAGCAGAGGGAGGAGGTGATTTCATTCAAATTTGAAAAGGTTTGCATTGGCTACTGTGTTGAGACTGAATGGTAGGGGGAGGAGGGGAAGACCAGTTAGAAAGCTGACCAGGTGAGAGGTGATCATCACAGTGAATGTTCCCAGAAGTGGTCAGATACTAGATACAACTTAAATGCAGATACTAAAGGAGTCACTGTCAGATTGACATGAAATGTAATAATGAGGACTGCAAGGTTTGGGTGTGAGTGGTGAGAAGGATGCCATTAGCTGGATGATCTAGAGTGCAGTTGGGGCAGATAGAGCTGGGCAGTAGAAGAACTTTGAGATTCCTATTGGACATTGGAATAAGAAAGATCAAAAATGCAATTGTGTGTGTGAACCAAGAGTTCAGCAGAGAGGACTGAACTAAAGATATAAATTTAGAAACCATGAGATAAATCCTAAGGGAGGGAGAATAATATGGAGGAAAAAAGTCTGTGGATGGAGCCCTGAGCTCCTCCAGGGAGTGGGGGGTTGAGGGAGGGAGGAAGAGCCGGTACAGGGTGCCAAGGAGTGGTTAATAGGGATGGAGGAAGCCAGGGGAAGGAAGGAGTGTGAGAAGCCAAGTGTCCAGTGTTGCAGATTAATCAAGTAACATGAAGATGCAGAATTAAATATTGGCTCAAATGGAATTTAAATAAACATTGAGTTGAAACATTAATTAAACATTTAATTATTAGATTTATCAATTATGAAGTCATTATTGATCTTGAAAAGAGTTGTTTTTGTGGAATGGTAGAGATGAAGTCAGATTGAGGCTGAGAAAATGGAAAGAGAACTGTATGTAGCAGGTATATACAATTCTGAAAAAGTTTTGCTATAAGAAGAGCATAAAAATGGCATAGTAACTAGACAGGAATAGGGTTACGTTTTTTTTTAATAGGAAAAATAATAGTATGTTCCTAGGCCAATAAGGAAGCTTCAGTAGAGGTGGAGCAAGATGGAAGAATTGCCAATGCACTGTCCCTGGGTGACCGGAGTGGGGTCTACACATCTAGTGGTGTTTGGGAACCCTGCTCATATAGGGTTGCCATGAGCAAGTTACCAGCATCTGTTCCCAGCACCATGTTCAGTGATATCATGTTGGTAGCTTGAAATAGGCCACTGCAGAAGTATTTACATTACATAAATCAGCAAATACTACAAATCTATGCTTTTATTTTTATCCCAGAAGAAAAGGGTAATAAGCTTTTAAGAAGGTACCACTGAGTCTGTCAGTGAAGAGTCTGGCCTTAGACAGGCACAGAAAGTATTCATCCATAGAAAAGAAAGAATGAATAAAGATGAGGATTTGGGTAGATGGAGAGACTTATGTAATGTGCTTATTCCTGTAACTGATGCACAGTAAGTGATTATTATGTTTCCCATCTCATTCAATCATATCACTTTGCCTTCAGCTGCAACAAGGCTCCCAGGCTATGTAGCATAGCATTAATACATCTTTAAAAGGAGAAATGTAAGTTTTTGTGTCTTTACACTCATTGGTTTACTAACTTAATCATTCAATAAATAATTATTGAAAGCCAAGCATAGTGGCTTATGCCTATAATCCTAGCACTTTGGGAGGCCAAAGTGGGAGGATTGCTTTATCTCAGGAGACCAAGGCCAGCCTGAGCAAGAGCAAGACTCTATCTCTACAAAAAAAAAAAAAAATAGAAAAATTAAGTGGGCTTGGTGGCATGAGTCAGATACTCCAGAAGCTGAGGCAGGATTTTTCTTGAGCCCAGGAGTTTGAGGTTGCAGTGAACTTTGGTGACACCACTGCACTCCGATCTGTACAACAGAATGAAACCCTGTCTCAAAAAAATATTGTTGAGTATCTATTAGGTGCTCCAAATTGTATTGTAGATTCAAATAAAGAAATCCAATAACTAGTAAGAAATGAGAATAAGTGAAGTATTTTAGTGGGTACTATAAAGATCAAAGATGAAAAAGATTAAATTTAAACATCATTTCTAAAACAAGTGAGTATGTGTCATGTGGTGTAAACATATAAATCAATCATCAAATTATTATGGTAGCATTAAATGTATTGTATATGATTTTGTGAATTTTAGGTATACGGAAAGCATCACTTAAAAGTATGCATTTTCCTCTAATAATTGACTGACAATCTATTACTTTCCAAAGTGGGAACAGTAATTGCTGAGGAAAGCTAGCCATTAGAAAAAAGTTAGACACCAGGTATTCTCTAATTCTTATGTCACTGGAGTTGTCTTTAACATTAGGAAACATTGTTATCTACATTTTTTAAAGCTCTCTCACTTGTTTTCTCTAATAACATCATATTTTGGTTCTTCTGTATCACTGATCTCTAAAGAAACAAAAGCTCGGCTTGTCGCCTGTGGCTCAATCGGCTAAGGCGCCAGCCACGTACACCTAAGGTGGCAGGTTCAAATCCCCAGCCCAGGCCTGCCAAACAACAATGATGGCTGCAACCAAAAAAAAAAAAAAAAAAAAAAAATGGCCGGGTATTGTGGCGGGCACCTGTGGTCCCAGCTACTTGGGAGGTGGAGGCAGGAGACTCGCTTGAGCCCAGGAGTTGGAGGTTGCTGTGAGCTGTGATGCGATGACACTCTACCCAGGGGGATAGTTTGAGGCACTGTCTCAAAAAAAAAAAAAAAAAAAAAGAAACAAAAACTCTTCTTACTCTGCTCTGCCATATTATTTTGAGTTTCCCAGGAATTTGGCTTTTCTTTCTTTTTTTTTTTTTTTTCCCTGAAACAGAGCCTCAAGCTATCCCCCTGGGTAGAGTGCTGTGGCTTCACAGGTCACAGCAACCTCCAACTCCTGGGTTCAAGCTAGTCTCCTGCCTCCGCCTCCCAAGTAGCTGGGACCACAGGCGCCTGCCACAACGCCCGGCTATTTTTTGGTTGCAGCCGTCATTGTTGTTTGGTGGGTGGGGCTGGGGATTTGAACCTGCCACCTTAGGTGTACGTGGCTGCTGCCCCAGCCACTTGAGCCACAGGCGCTGAGCCGAATTTGGCTTTTCTTGACCTCTTTTCTCTTCTCATGTTCCTGGGTAATCATATCTATGCAATAGGCTTTGAGTATCACTTTCATCCAGACATATAAGAGCTGTCCTCCACTTCATCACTCTCCTGTGTTCTAGCGCTGTACATCCCAGCCAGCCATTCAATATTTCCTTCATCAGTCTCCTATCTACCTTAAATTCAACAAGTTTACCTCCTAGAAACCAAAGAATTACCCAAATTCCTCTTCTCTCTTCCTACTACATCTGCACAGACAGACATTCCATCAGTTCTTCCTTCAATATTCATTGACCTTGACAATTTCTTAGTTCAGTAATTACAATTTTTGACCTGGGTACTTGCTAATAGTCTCCTATTTGGTCTTCCCAGATCCAATTCTTTCCCCCTTTCATTGGAACTTTCTAAGACATAGACCTAATTGGGTTACATTCCTTCTTAAAATTCTGCAACTGTGTCTGTCCTGAGGATATATTGTAATATTTAACAGAAACACTAATGCATGTACAAAGACATTAATAAAAGTATAATATTAGTAGAAAATGGGAATGACATAAAAATTCAACAAGAAGGGAATAGTTAAGTTCCTAATGTTGTATCCAGTCAATGTAATATCCTGCAGCCAAGAGTAATAATATTCTAGGAAACTAGAGAAGACTGATTCTACAGGATGCACGTTGGAATTAGCACACATTTATGTCCTCATTTTTTCCTACAACTCACAGACACTTTCTCTGTTTACTACTCCAGGAAAATCACTTCATGCACATAGGGTTCATATGCAATTTCAATGAATCTATGAAACTCTGCAAGAATCTTTGGACTCTTGTCCAAATTAAATTGTAAGCAGTCTCAAAATGGCAATTCCCAACCTTTTTGTGCCTGGTGCTCTTGTCATCCCTGATTTCTGTCTCCTGGACCCATACTCCAAACTTAGAACAGCTCTTCTTGGAGAGTTCTTGTTTCCACCTGGGCTTTTGCATGCGTTTGGTTTTGGTACCCATGGCCCCCTACTTTTCTGAGTTAAGTTTTCCTTGCTGTATTTCTTAGTACTGTGCAGAACATCTTCAGAAATTTATATCTGGAATTATGAGTTCCCAGGCTTCCATCACTCACTTGGGGCAGTGGATGAGAAACAGTCACTAAGCTATTCCTGCGATAGGTAATGAAGCACAATCATATGAGAGTGTAAAGTTATACCAACAGACGCTCGTCACCACAAGGTTGACTACTATGGAGTCTGAGTTTATGGCAGGGTATTCACAGAGACTGCAAAGAAAGGTGGTATTCCCTGACTCAGCCTCCTTCCTAAGATTGATTTGAGGTGGATGGGGTGAATGGGGTGAGGGCATTATAAGTCCAAAATTTCTCAGGGATGGGCAACTTACAGTTCAGAGGGAGCTGGAAGAGACATTATTGGTGTCTGCTTAGCTATGCTGAATGATCAGTAAATGGGTGTCTACATCCCAAGTAAAAGGCACCTTTTACAGGGAGGCACAGGATTCTGGAACATAAACTATAATAGTTAACAGTTCTATATTTCAAGACATACTAAGTGCTGATAATGCCAGGGTCCCTCCCCAAGAGCAGCTTCCGCTGAGACTAAAGAAATATGAAGTTAGAAGCGAGGGTAAAGATAGACAAGAGACATACAGTAGAATTAAAAGTGGGAGCCAGGGGTCCATTGCCCGTCCCAATGGCCCCATATGTTTGCTCCATTCTGAGTTTATTGGAATCTATTTGCCTAGAGGGTAAGATGAGGGAGGGGACAAAGACTTCTTGATTGATCATATCAGCTCCTATTGTTATTATTATTAACCTTTTTTTTCTTTTTTGAGACAGAGCCTCAAGCTGTCCCCCTGGGTAGAGTGCTATGGTATCACAGCTCATAGCAACCTCCAACTCCTGGGCTCAAGCAAGTCTCCTGCCTCCACCTCCCAAGTAGCTGGGACCACAGGCACCCACCACAACGCATGGCTATTTTTTGGTTGCAGCCATCATTGTTGTTTGGCAGGCCTGGGCTGGATTCGAACCTGCCATCTTAGGTGTATGTGGCTGGTACCTTAGCCACTTGAGCCACAGGGGCTGAGCCTATTATTATTAACCTTAAGGGTGGCCTTAAGTAATCTGAAATCTGAGTCTTGTATGGGGAGAGCCTCCTGCTGGAAGTCACTCACAACAGATTTCTTTCTTTCTTTCTTTCTTTTTTTTTTTTTTTTGGTAGAGACAGAGTTTCACTTTATCCCCCACAGTAGATAAAGCAACCTCCAACTCCTAGGCTTAAGTGATTTCCTCACCTCAGCCTCCCGAGTAGCTGGGACTACAGGTGTCTGCCAAAACGCTCAGCTATTTTTTTGTTGCACTTTGGCTGGGGCTGGGTTTAAACCTGCCACTCTCGATATATGGGGCCAGTGCCCTGCCTACTGAGCCACAGGCACCGTTCTCTTTTTCTTTTTTTTCTAATACAGAACCTCACTATGTCATCCTGGGTAGAGTGTTGTGGCTTCACAGCTCACAGCAACCTCAAACTCTTGGGCTCAAGCGATTCTGTTGCCTCAGTCTCCCAAGTAGCTGGGACTACAGGCGCCTGCCAGAACGCCTGGCTATTTTTTGTTACAGTTGTCATTTTTGGTTAGCTAACCAGGGCCAAGTTCAAACTCACCAACTTCAGAGTATGTGGCTGGCACTGTAACTGTAAGGGCCAGACCAGCGCCATTTTGTTGTCTACTACATGAGCTCTGTTCCTAGCCCCTCCACCTCCCTCCACCCCAACCACCAAGGAAACCCGCAGGGCCACTCCCTGCTGCCTCCCCCATCCCTGGCTGCACAAATTACTGAGCCACTGAGTAAGCCAGCTCAGGCAACAAGTTACCATATCAGGCAATAAGTTCCCGACTGCCACCATAATAGGCAGTATCAGTTTCCTTGAACAGCTGCCAATTAGGCAATAGGTTTCAGTCTCCTAACAGCTCCCATAATAGGCAATAGGTTTCTACTTCCTCGAAATCCAGGTATTCTCCTTCAACTACCTAATTAGGCTACGCCACCTGTAGCCCCTGTTAAGAAATCCCCCACCCCTCACCTGTACCAATCCACCTCCTTTACTAATGAAATCATCACCACCAATCAAAAGTGTACCCACATCCAACACTACCCTTCTTGCTTTCTGTACCCCATAAAAACTTCCCCCACCCCAGGTTCGAGGCTAAAACTCACCTGGTGCTTTTACATCGGAGTGTGTCTCGGACTGTCTCTTTGGGGCCTCTTTGGGGCCACTTGGGGAACTTCGGGCATAACAGAACCACTGTGCTACAGGTGCTGAGCCACACACACACACACACACACACACACACACACACAGATTTCTAAGGAGGTGTTAAGCTCGACTAGTTCTCTGTGGAGTAAAAAACGCCACCAGCGTTAATCACCTCTGAGGGATGGGTGGGAGGGAGGCATTTCCCTCCCATCAACCACCACAGAGGATTTTCCTCTACTCTAAGGCATATAAGCTCTTCTCAGAGCTCAAGCTGCGCCCTTGGTCTCTGCCCCAGGCAAATGCAAATCTCCACAATGGGTATTTGCCTGTTTAATGGCCAGGAAGTGCCCCAGAAGATGTATCTTTTCTAGGACTTGTCATAGCCTCTTCCGTGACCATTATTCTCAGCAGCGTGCTCACACACCCAGCAGGATGTTTGTAAGCTGTATCCCCAACAGACTAGAATTTCAGAAAAGCCCAGAAGCTTGCTAGCAATGGCTAGCTTAAAGGTAAACTAGCTGACTTTTCTTTGCCTGACTCACTCAGCTTAGTTTTCCTCTTTTTCTGGGGGTGCTTTCCTTTGCCAAGAATGGGGTCCCCATTCTCCCAGCAGATAAAAATAAATGTTTCTCTCTGATAAGGCAGAGAAAGAAATTAGAGACTTCTTTTTCTTCAAAAATAGTTATTTTAGCTTGATTTTTATTTTATCTGAAATAAATTCAGATCAATATGAGGGTGCAAATGATTAGGTTACATTGTTTGCATTTCTAAGGTAAAAGTCATGTTGTAGTTGAGCCCTTCATTCAGGGAGTGTGCTATATACCCTCACATTGTGCGCATTAGGTGAACTCATTCCAATCCCCTTTCTTCCTCCCCCCTCCAGACCTCTTGACTATACGCATTTTTCTCTCATGTGGGCATGTAGTTGTTTTTCTATTGATTTTCACAGTTGCCAACATGTGGAAAAAACCCAAGTGCTTATCAACACATGAATGGGTTAAAATAAACTGTGAGGTATGTATATCAAGGAATACTATTCAGCCATTAAAAAAAGATGGAGACGTTACATCTTTTATATTTACCTATATGGCGTTGAAGCACATTCTTCTTCTAAAGTATCACAAGAATGAAAAAGCAAGTATCCAATGTACCAAATACTAATATGAAGCCAATTAGAGATTTCTTTTATCTCAACATTTATCTTGCCAATTTGACAGAGGGAAGAAAACCTCTCTCTGTGTTGGGTTGAGGAAAGACTTTATTTTCTTATGGCTATAAATCCCTACCCACTTGGGGAAAGGAAGGACAAAATAATGACTTCTTCTTTGCCCCATGCCTATGTCCTATTTCTAGAATGCCATTTCATGTTCCCTCTACTTCTGCACAGACAGCTATTCTCTTTCGTGATGTTCCAGGCAGGGTGATGTAGCCATCTGACTTTCAGTGCTGCTGGGGCACCAATGACCTCTTCAGTCATCTGTAATGAAATATGTTCTCATCAATTTACCAGTAATCTCCCTGTGACTAAATCAAACTATTTTATCAAATGTTTCTTTTTTTTTTTTTCCTGCAGTTTTTGGCCAGGGCTGAGTTTGAACCTGCCACCTCTGGTATATGGGGCCGGCACCCGACTCCTTTGAGCCACAGGCACCACCCTTTATCAGATGTTTCAGCCACACATTCCTTGATAATCCTTCTTGAAATTCTCCCATGAATTACATCTGTGAATTTCATTTTAAAAAATGCATGTCATGGGCAGCACCTGTGGCTCAAAAGGGTAGGGCACCAGCCCCATATGCCAGAGGTGGTGGGTTCAAACCCAGCCCTGGCCAAAAACTGCAAAAAAAAAAAAAAAATACATGTCACTAGTCCAGATCTCTCTCTCTCTTAGGTTGAGTTCTATATATTCAAGGAGCTGTGTGAGAAGTACCTCAATCACTTTCTATCCAAAGCTGAGTTTATAATCATCCCTAAACAAGCTCTTTGTACTGTATTTGTCATCTTGGTTAATTAAATGGATTAATCAAAATATCTTTGTTCCCCTTTTCTTTAATTGGTTTCAAAGCTTGTAATGATCCCACGCAGCAGAGACAAATTTGGACCCCACTTCAGATGTAATTAATTAATAGAAATGTATTAGGAATTTAATACACCTGCAGGTGCACCTACAGGGGGCTGTTGTGGTGGGCCAACAAACAGCCACGAATGGCATATTCAAAGGGTTTATATACTGCAATCTTTGTTGAATTAAGCACAGCTCAGCAACTCAGGGGTCACAAGGTAAAGGTACATGAGTTATTTTACAACATCTCAGCACAAATCAAGGATCACAAGGCAGGGGTACATGAGGAGGTTGTAAGGGGGTTGGCTCATAAGGGGGTTACATAACTCAGGGTGAAAGTGCATGCTAACTTAACTAAGCAATTCACATTAAGAATTACAAAATTCAAAACGGGTACATATTATCTCATGGGTTATAAGGTACATTAACTCATAGATCACAAGATGGGAGTCACACATAGTTCACGGGGCACAAACCGTGGCTAAATTTATGTTTAATTCAACATAAATTGAGAAAGTTTTCAAAGAACTCGGGATTTTCCATCAAGGGCTCAACCCCTCCCTGCATACTTCCTTAATTTCAGACTGCTTCTCCGACTAGAGGCTCAGCAGAAATATTGTTTTCAAGGGTGGGAGACTTGTTCCCTACTGGTCTCAGCAGGGTATCGAGGGGGTCTGGTCATCACAAGCTTTCTAACCTATTTCAGGTTTTCTACTGGTTTACTTGATTTCAATGAACATTTGGAATGTTTATTGTTTTCTATGGTCTTTAGAATTAAATAGTGAATATGTTTCTATCTTCGCAATGATATAACAATAATAATAATTGCAATGACAATAATGATGATGACGATAGGTGATGTTTGTTAAGCACTCACTATATGCTAACCATTCTTCTAAGTCCTTTACATGTACTAATTAATGTATTCTTTAAAACAACCCTATAAAGTAGATGCTATTATCAATTTCATTATTCTAAGGAGGACATCAAGGCACAAGAGGGTAACTCATTTGTCTTTGATTTATATAACAGCTAGAAAGTGATAGAAGTAGCATTTAAGCTTCAGAACCTACATTCTTAAATTTATTCTTACATTGTTATTCATATTTTTCTTACATTATGTCCTTTCTATTTCAAGAATTTTATAACAATTCCCACACATCTCAGGATCATAGTACCAACTGCTACTTAAATTGAATTACTCTATTCTCATTGATTGCTACTGTATCTTGTATATTAAATTTTTGCCATCTTGAGATATTTATGCTAATATGATTTTCATTTGGTGAGAGTACTTTGATGAGTCTCTTTCCTTTTTCTGAGGACTTACATCTCTAAAAATATAAATTTCTTGTTCTCACAAATGAACAAAATTTATTGGATATGCTAATGCATAATTACTATCTCTTTTCCTAAAACTCCACAGATATTGCTCCATTGATATGTATATTTCCAATATCATAAATGAAGATATTGGTGCCAATCTATGTCTCCTTTTTAGGTAATTGCTATGTGGAAGCTTTAAGGACTTTATCTTTTGATTCCAAAATGCCACCAGAATATGCACAAGTGCGTGTAGATATTTTTCAATGATTTTGGCAAGTGTTTGGTTATTCAGCTTAGAGAAATGTTCTTCCAGTTCAGTTGTTATTGCCATTTCAATTTCATCAGCTTTTTCTCTCCTTTTAATCTTCCCATTATTTAGATATTGGGGCCCTAAATTTGTCCTTTGTGAGTCTTTATCTTGTTGTTTTGTATTCTGAGAGAATGATTTGTTTCAATAATTAAATTCCTTAATTCGGTTTTTGGTAGCATATATTTTTCTGTTCATCAACTTTATTGACTTTTTTTAATTTTGGCAGATATTATTTTTATAGTGAAAACACTTTCTTATTATCAAATTAATCTTTATCCTGGCAGCCAGCTATGTCTTATCAATGCAATATCCCATTAACAAAGTACAGCATTTAGAATTCTTTAAAGTCTTCCCCTATTTCCCACATTAATTCTTTAAAAGAATGCCAGCCTATTTGCCTGGATTTCTCAGTTTTTAAAGTGCTAATTTGTGCTATTTGCTCTCTGATTTTCCCCCTTGATGAGCTACATAGTTCCCTCCCCACCCCCTACGGGGTGAGTTCCTTCAAATCTTATATAATTCTGGTATCTGTAGACCCAGAAAAACAGCAGTTAGATTTATTTTCTAAAAGGTCAATACTAGGTATCTACCCAGAAGAACAAAAATCATTTTACCACAAGGACATTTGCACCAGAATGTTTATTGCAGCTCAATTCACAATTGCTAAGACATGAAAGCAATCCAAGTGCCCATCAACCTGTGAATGGATTAACAAATTTGGCATATGTATATGGAGTACTATTTGGCCATAGGAAAATAAGAAGACATTACATCTTTTGGGTTTACCTGGATGGAGTTGAAACATTCATTCTTCTAGGGCGCCAGCCACGTACACCTAAGGTGGCGGGTTTGAATCCCCAGCCCAGCCCGCCAAACAACAATGATGGCTGCAACCAAAAAATGGCCAGGCGTTGTGGCAGGCGCCTGTGGTCCCAGCTACTTGGGAGGCTGAGGCAGGAGACTTGCTTGAGCCCAGGAGTTGGAGGTTGCTATGAGCTGTGATGCCATGGCAC
>CAUYQV010120679.1:0-17420 GCA_963574575.1 Galagoides demidoff
CCTGTGGTCCCAGCTACTTGGGAGGCGGAGGCAGGAGACACGCTTGAGCCCAGGAGTTGGAGGTTGCTATGAGCTGTGATGCCATGGCACTCTACCCAGGGGGATAGCTTGAGGCTCCGTCTCAAAAAAAAAAAAAAAAAAAAAACCTGTCCAGTAGCAATAGATGACCTTTTGTCAAGGGTAGGAAATCCCCCTGCCAGGAGGCCCCATCAGCATGTCAACTTTGAAATTACCTTCCCCTCTTATGTTAAAAAGGCAATGATTTCTTTTTGCGGACAGTCTCCTACAACTCAAGTAGCCTTTTTGTTTTCTTTAACTTGAACATGGCCAGACAAAAAGCTGCCAGCAAGCACTGCTAAAGAGTATTAAATCATTTTAACATCACTGCTGAAAGATAGCCAGTTGTTTTTATTTTCCCTCCTCCCTACAAGCAACTGTTTTAATTAAGAAAAAACAGTCGGCTCAGCGCCTGTGGCTCAAGTGGCTAAGGCACCAGCCACATCCACCTAAGGTGGTAGGTCTGAATCCAGCCCAGGCTGCCAAAACAACAATGATGGCTGCAACCAAAAAATAGCTGGGCACTGTGGCGGGCGCCTGTGGTCCCAGCTACTTGGGAGGCGGAGGCAGGAGACTCACTTGAGCCCAGGAGTTGGAGGTTGCTGTGAGTTATCCCAGGGGGATAGCTTGAGGCTCTGTCTCAAAAAAAAAAAAAAAGAATAAACAGTCAAAGGAAAAACTTGAGTGAGAACAATCAGGTTTATCTATGATTTGACTCTCCTTCCACTATCATACGGAAGTAGCACAAATGTATCATGCACAAGCAAGACATACATATGCTGCATCCCTCCCCATCCCTGCCAGGCTCTTTCTCTAGATTTCACAAAGCAGAGATCTGCCAGTGTCTCCTAGGGAAGTAACCTATTAAGTTGGATTAATGAATGGGTAGGAAGATGCAATCACTTCTAGGGGATGCCTGCTCTTAATTGTCTATTAACTACCATTTTCCCACATTAGAATTTATATTTATCATTTGAATGATTGGGTTATTAAGCTATTCAAGCAAAGGTACCATGAAAGCCATGAGTCTGATTAACTATGCCTGGCTCCTAAAGAGGCACCATATATTTGAAAGTAAAACCAAAGACACTACCAGTGTTAGATTAACACTTGCTAAATTCCTCTTAAACTCAAAGCCCTCAATTGTCAAAGTTACACATAGGTATTCCTAAGTACATTTCAAGGTCCTAATGTGAAGCTGAGAAAAGCTATAGATATTTGTATCCCAAAATGGCAAAGCAAGTCCTTACCCTCTACACCTTAGGGATGCTACAGAGGAGAAAAGAGTTTATAGGCTGCTGAATTCAACATCGATATGCCCATTTCCTTTTTCACCAGCTGCTCTTAAGAAACCTCAGGACTTCATTTTGTGACTGCCAGTCTATGAGAAAAGTTGAGATTCCACCGTATGTTCCAATTAGATTATAACTAACCCTCAAGGATTTTTTTTTTTTTTTTTTTTTTTTGGGACAGAGCCTCAAACTATCCCCCTGGGTAGAGTGCCATGGCATCACAGCTCATAGCAACCTCCAACTCCTGGGCTCAAGTGAGTCCCCTGCCTCCACCTCCCAAGTAGCTGGGACCACAGGCGCCCGCCACAACGCCCAGCCATTTTTTGGTTGCAGCCGTCATTGTTTGTTTGGCGGGCCCGGGCTGGGGATTCGAACCCACCACCTTAGGTGTACGTGGCTGGTGCCTTAGCCAATTGAGCCACAGGCACCGAGCCACCCTCAAGAATTTTTAAGATAGTAGAAGGTAAAAGAGAAAATGGAACAGGAAGAACATATCTGGCCATCAGTTTTGAATCTTTGCTAAAGATCTTCAACACAAGCTCAGTCACAACTATTCGTAGTACTGAGAAAACAAATACTGCATGATGTATAGATCTTTCCATGAAAACAGAGACAGAAAGGATCCAAAGTCAGGAGCAAAGTATGTGAGCCTTGAATACAACTCACACTGAAAAATCAGTAATCGTTTATTGTTGGTTTGTGTTTCTTCCAAACACTGGTTATTAGTTGCTGAGAATTGGTACTGTTTATCAGCAATGATAATCTTTTTTTTTTTTTTTGAGACAGAGTCTCACTTGGTCACCCTTGGTACAGGGCTGTGGCATCATAGCTCACAGCAACCTCAAACTCTTGGGCTCAAGAGATCCTCCTGCCTTAGCCTCACCATCCAGTTTTTCCATTTTTAGTAGAAACAGGGTCTTGGTCTTGCTCAGGCTGGTTTCGAACTCCTGAACCAGGCACTAAATCTACCTCAGCCTTCCAGAGTGCTAGGATTACAGGTGTGAGCCACTGAGCCCATTCTAGGACTCCCTTTTTGATTTGAAAAATCAAAATGTGAGTCACCACGCCTGGCCAGCAATAATAATCTTTATTCAAAAAGCCATATATGGGATTGGCGCTTGTGGCTCAAGTGGCTAAGGTGCCAGCCACATACACCTAAGGTGGCAGGTTCGAATCCAGCCCAGGCCCTCCAAACAACGATGGCTGCAACCAAAAAAAACAGCCAGGTGTTGTGGTAGGCACCTGTGGTCCCAGCTACTTCAGAGGCGGAGGCAGGAGACTCGCTGGAGCTCAGGAGTTAGAGGTTGCTGTGAGCTGTGATGCCACAGCACTCTGCCCTGGGGGACAGCTTGAGGCTCTGTCTAAAAAAAAAAAAAAAAGCCGTATATAGTTTATGAAAGTATTCTTCACAAACGTCATCTCACTAGATTCTCACAAGTAGGATTTATGTATAATCTTTACACATGGGAATGTATGGGATATAGGGAATAGCCTATCCAAGATTACAAAGCTAGTTATCAATACATACACATTGACAGCGAGCCAGTCAATTCATCATATTTGCCACGCCAAAGAGGTAACTTCTGATGAAAGATGTACAAAGTAAAGAGACTACAGGAATTCCTGGACAATGGACCCATAGTGAGTTTTTATGGAGACCATCACAGAGACCTTGCTTGCCTAGCTTCATGATAGCACTGCCAATCACCTAAACCCGGCCGCTCAAGGTGGCCTTTCTGTTCTTAAAGCACCTACAATTACTTCAGGTCCTGTGCTTAAGATAAAGAGGGCTGTCAGTGAATGGCCACTACTAGGAGTTTCAAGAACCACGACAGATCAATAGACCTGCAGAAAGAGAAAGCAAGAGGAACATGAACAGATTTAAAACAGATGCGTGTCACTTTTCTTAGAATAAAAGGGTCCTTTTTCTTTTTTTTTAAATAAAAATCATTTGTAAAGCAGGCTTATTCTTTATAGTCAAGGATATGTTATGGTGGAAATGTTTTGTAAAATGTATTATTCCCAAATCAAAGCTAAAATGAGACAGAGGAAAGGAAGAGAGGGATGAAGGAAGAAAGCAGAGGCCAGAAATCCTGAGGGACACACAGAGAATACCTTATGGCAGCTTTGTAGCTTTTCTTATTGATCTTATTCATTCCCTCTGCTTTGACTGGCTTTTTATTGAACAGAATCTGAGCTGTCCTTTGATCATCCAGGAAATAAGGCCACCATGGGATCTCCACTGAAAACAAGACTCCCACTTCATGGTTGATGGGCATGGTAACACTGCCCCCTATCCCTTTTAAGATACCTTTGCTTGACCAAAAGAAAGCACAACAAAAACTTTTTCTAAAATGCTCCTTAACAACAAACTTTATAATCTATGTCCATCTCATCTGATACCAGCATCTCAGCATGGAGCCAAAATCTTAATTGTGCTTTATGATGCAAAATGGCTGACATATGTTTCACTGAGACCCACTCACCAAGGTAGGAGCTGGCAGAATTTAGGGTTTTTTTGATGGCCAGTCAGGTGGCTCACACCTGTAATCCCAGCACTCTGGGAGGCTGAGGGGGTGGACTGCCTGAGCTCACAGGTTCAAGAATAAACTGACCAAGAACAAGACTCTGTCTCTAAAAACAGCCAGGTGTTGTGGTGTGTGCCTGTAGTCCCAGCTACTCTGGAGGCTGAAGCAAGAGAATTGCTTGAGCCCAGGAGTTTGAGGTTGCTGTGAGCTATGACGTTACAGCTCTCTACCCAGCGCAACAAAGTGAGACTATCTCAAAAAAATAAATAAATAAATAGAAGTAAGGGTTTTAAAAACTCAGCTCCAGGAACATAATACACTCCAGGCCAGACCCTGACATAGAGAACTTACTTATTTTAAGGGTATCTGGTGCTGGGAATATATTTCATCTATTCCACTTCTACTCCTTGCCACTCTTACATGTATTCTAAAGTAACATCCCCCAGTTTTAGAAAATGCCTCCTATTATGATCAAAGAAAACTGGATATCTGCAGTCTTGGAAATAATGCCACTAACTCAGATCCAGGAAGACTCAGGAAGAACAGACTGCCTACTAGGGATCCATAAGACTCTCTCATTCTAAGGTTCCATTAATTTTGCAAAAACAAAGAGGCAAAACCATAAACAAACAAGTAAGCAATTAAGTACTGTAAATAAACAAATGAGCTAGAAATATTTTCTCTCCTTGTGAGAAGGGTCTATTACAGAGATGAAATCTGCTAGGCAGAGAAGGCACTCAGCAAATTCCTCCACCACAGACATCTCACTAAAAGGAAACAATTTATAAGTTCCAGCTATCAGCACTCAGAACAATGGCCCATTAAAATGGCAAATATCTCTGAATCTTTCATTTTGTTATAATTTTATTTATCTTTTAGACCAATGTTTTACCTAACCTTTATAAGTACCTCAGTTTACTGGTAAGTAAAATAATCTATGTCTGGTTGGGCAACTGTAGTATATTGGTTATGGCACCAGCCACATACACAGAGGGTGATGGGTTCGAACCCGGCCTAGAGCCAGCTAGACAACACTGACAACTGCAACAGAAAATGGTTGGACATTGTGGTGGGCGCCTGCAGTCCCAGCTACTTAGGAGGCTGAGGCAAGAGAAGAATCGCTTAAGCCCAGGAGTTTGAGGTTGCTGTGAGCTGTGACACCACAGCACGCTACCAAGGACAACATAGTGAGATTGTCTCAGAAAGAAAAATAAAAATTTATACCCAAACAAGGGTATGACCTAATTATTAGTGGAAGTAGAAGACTGCAGTTGAACATTTTACTGACAATCCCCAGAATTCAGGTTCCTATAACTTCTATTTTATTTTTATTATCTTTTCTCAGTTGGTTCCAATCACAAGGAAAGCAAAATACTCATAAAGTAGAATAGATACAGAAACAAGATATGGCTTGTTCGTGTCTACCAATTGTCTCACTTACCCCAAAAATAATTATGAGATATCCAGGGCAAATGTTTTTAGTCCTAGATAAAAAATAAGCTCTCTCCAACAGCAATTAGGGCCATTTCCCTCTACCCCATATCCAGTGAAGGGCAGGTGATTTGTATCATTTCTATAACACCCTTTTATATTCTGCTATGACTATTGTTCTAGCTCCCTGGTTCTTTTATTCTGAAAAAAGTGGACTCTAAATCCAGTATACAGGCATGCTTCATTGTCTAAGTCTCAAAATTGAGTCACTGCTGGGAAGAAAATAGGGTGATTAATTTTAATTGTTTATTGGATAACATAAACCATTTCTTTTTCTTTTCGAGACAGTCTCACTATGTCCCCCTCAGTAGAGTGCTATGGTGTCACAGTTCACAGTAACCTCCAACTCTTGGGCTTAAGCAATTCTCTTGCCTCAGCCTCCCAACCATTTCTTTTTCTTAAAGAGCTGATGGTGAGAAGTGGTAAGGAATAGCCAAAAGAGGACAAGGCATGGTGGCTCATACCTGTAATCCTAGCAATCTGGGAAGCCACAATTGGGTGGATTGCTTGAGCTCATGAGTTCAAGACGAGCCTGGGCAAGAGCAAGACCCTGTCTCTAGAAAATAGCTGGGTGCTTCTTAGTGGGAGGCACCTGTAGCCCTTAGCTACTTGGGAAGCTAAGGTAAGAGAATCGCTTGCCCAAGAGTTTGAGGTTCCTATGAGCTATGATGCTGTGGCACTCTAGTGAGGGTGATAAAGTGAGAGTCTTTCTCAAAAAAAAGGAATAGCCAAGAGAGCAGACTTAGGCTAAGGATACTACACAGGCCATACTGCTGAACCTACTATAAAGGCTGCACAGTGTTCCCAATGCATCCCCAAGAACAGCAGCTAGCTATTCCTAGGTACCAACACTGAGAAAAGGCTATTTTTACTAGCTTTTTTTTTTTCAATTTGAAAAAGAATGGTGCATGTGCCCACCTGTACGTGGCCCACATGGCAGCCCTTAGCTCCAGGTGGTAGCCAGCTGCAATGAGGCAGAATATCAGTGAGCTGTCCAGCAGTGTGGGGTGCTAAGGCCATGGTGAGCTGATGAGAGTCCAGGCCATCAAGGAAACCCTGCCCTGCAGGGTGAAGGGTGGAGGGCACCACAACCAAGGAGAGGGAGGGCTGCCTCCAAAGCTTCAACACAACCACCAATCACACATTGGCCAATCCTTGCCAGGTGTTTGCAGCAAGGGTTGTTTTTATCCCTCGTCATGTGCTTTATCCACCATCTAGGCCTTGTCTCCTAAGTTTGTGGCATCATGGTTAGAAAGAAATGGAGGAAAAGGAGCAATGTGACCAAATTTGGAACCCCTAAAGCCTGACTGGTATTTGCAAAGAGGAAAATACAGCAGGAATGGCTCAGAACCTATAGCTAAGTGGTTAGGGCACTGGTCACATACACTGGGTCTGGTGGTTTCATATACTGGGCCTGGGCCTACTAAACAACAATGACAACTATAATAAAAAATAGCTGGGTGTTGTGGCAGGCACCTGTAGTCCCAGCTACTTGGGAGGGTGAGGCAAGAGAATTGCTTAAGTCCACGAGTTTGAGTTTACTTTGAGCTATGATGCTATTGCACTCTACCCAGGGCGACATAGTGAAACTCTGTCTCCAAAAAAAAAAAAAAGAAAGAAAGAAAGAAAGAAACGAAACAAACAATGAGAAAATACAGCAGGAAAACAGTGGGTTTTTGAAAGCGGGGAGAAGAGGGTGAGGAAAGGAAAACAAGGTCTTACATTTTGTAATTTAAAAAAAATTCTACACTTAGTGGTGGTGAAATACCAGTAAATGAAACTAAAGGTTCTTTTTCTTTTTTTTTTTTTCTTTTTTTTTTTTGAGACAGAGCCTCAAGCGGTCCCCCTGGGTAGAGTGCCATGGCTTCACTGCTCACAGCAACCTCCAACTCCTGGGCTCAAGCGAGTCTCCTGTCTCAGCCTCCCAAGTAGCTGGGACCACAGGCGCCAGCCACAAGGCCCGGCTATTTTTTGGTTGCAGCCATTATTGTTGTTTGGCGGGCCCGGGCTGGATTCAAACCCGCCACCTTAGGTGTATGTGGCCGGCGCCTTAGCCGCTTGAGCCACAGGCAACGAGCCAAGGTTATTTTTCTATCGAGAAGAGAGAAGAGGTGGATTCTTTCCCCTTTTGATTCTACCCTTTTCTCCCAGTAACAAAACATAACTTATGGACACCAAAGAATAAAGTGGACCTCAGGAGTTTTGGAAAGACTGAGAAGCTCACATTCTTGTTCAAGAGGGAAGAATAAAGTGATTTTTTAGCCCTCTCTGGAACCTAAAATGAAAAACATGAGTTGCATTCTACAGGGAGGAGATAAGGCCAAATCTGAATCATTGGAGCTGCCCCAGGCAGAATCCCCACAAATCTACCATGAGAAACAGTGCAGAGAGCTCTTTTACCCTCAACAATGTCTTCCAAGATAACAATGCCTTCACCTGGGAAATGCTTCAATATTTTCCAGAGGTTGTCTCTAAACACCCATGGTCACACTCACAAGAAGAGCATACTGGGAACTGGAAACCACAATGTGAATGTCATTATGGCAGCACTTCAAACCCGGTGGGACAAACATAGGGAAGTCAGTGTCATTGCTCTAATGTCATGGGCTTCTTCATCATGAATCTGTCCTCCTGCCTATTTTGGGGTCCACCGAAGTTACCTCTCAAAAGGTAGCACTGGATCTGTCTGAGAAGCAGCAGGGGCCTACAATATCCTCAACTCCAAACTCAAGATGCCTGAGTGGACTGCAGAGGAGAGTGAGCTCAGGAAATTTCTAAAACATCATTTGCAAGAACAGAACTGTGATCAGAGTTGGAGGACGGATATATAACATGGTTCTGCCCAACCTCCTTCAGTCCTGTGACATGCTGTAGCCTCTGCTGTGGTCTGTCTTTACCACTTCCCCCAAACATGTCACTGGGTTTTTTCCCTTTCAGATTTGACCACGCAATAGGACAAATGTGTGAACTTTACAAGAACTGCCCAATGTTTTGTTCTGTACACTCTAAGGCAGGGGTCCTCAAACTTTTTAAACAGGAGGCCAGTTCACTGTCCCTCAGACTGTTGGAGGGCTGGACTACGGGCCCCAGGACAAGTCGGCTGCTAAGCAATACAGGCAGCAGCAGCAAAAACACCTGGCAGACTAGATAAATGTCCTCGGCGGGCCGCAGTTTGAGGAGGCCTGCTCTAAGGTCAATGATCACAAAGTGTGTGTGTGTGGCAGGGGTGGTGGTGGGGGTGTCCAAGCTTGTTTTTCCTTTCTACAAGGACTTAACACAGATTCTGCTGGAGTGTCACTGCTGCTCCAGACTCACCTGGAGATGCTCCCTCCACTTGTCCTCCAGCCACACCATGGGGTCTGAAGACACAGTATACACAAAGCCCACATGACTGGCTTAAAGGATCCAGAGTATAAGAGTCTCTCAAAGGCCAGGTGCGATGACTCACGCCTGTAATTCTACCACTCTGGGAGGCCAGGGTGCATAGATTCCTTGAGCTCGAGAGCTTAAGACCACCCTGAATAAGAGTGAGATGCCATCTCTACTAAACATAGAAAAATTAGCTGGGCTTTGTGGTAGGCCCCTATAGTTCCAGCTACCTGGGAGGCTCAGGAAGGAAGGTGGGTCACTTGAACCCAGGAGTTCAATGTTGCTACAAGCAAGGCTGATACCATTACACTCTAGCCAGGGGCAACAGAGTGAGACTCTGTCTTAAAAAAAAAAAAAAAAAAAAAGATGGATTGCTTGAGCTCACAGGTTTGAGACCACACTGAGAAAGAGTGAGATCCCATCTATAAAAATAGCTGGGCCTTGTGGTGGTGCCTGGAATACCAGCTACTAGGGAGGCTGAGGCAAGACAATAGCTTGAGCCCAAGAGTTTGAGGTTCCTGTGAGCTATGATGCCATGGCACTCTACCCAGGGTGACAAAGTAAGACTGTCTCAAAAATAAGGGTGAGGGCCAGGCAAGGTGGCTCATATGAATAATCCTAGCACTATGGGAGGCCAAGATTGGGTGGGTTGCCCTGAGCTCACAGGTTTGAAACCAGCCTGAGCAAGAGCAAGAACCCCATCTCTAAAAATAGCCCGGTGTTGTGATGGGCACCTATAGTTCCAGCTACATGGGAGGCTGAGGCCAGAGAATTGCTTGAGCCCAAGAATTGGAGGTTGCTCTGAGCTATGATGCCATAGCTCTCTACTGGAGGTGACAAAGTAAGATTCTGTATCAAAAAAAAAAAGGGGGGGGTTGTCTCTCAGGAAACCATCTTCAAAACCTCTAGTTTTGGGCAGCGCCATAGCTCAGTAGGTAGGGCACAAGCCACATACACCAAGGCTGGTGGATTTGAAGCTGGCCCGGGCCAGCTAAAACAAGAACAACTGCAACAACAAAAAAAATAGCCAGGCATTGTGGCAGGCACCTGTAGTCCCAGCTACTTGGGAGGCTGAGACAAGAGAATCGCTTAAGCCCAAGAGTTAAAGGTTGCTATAAGCTGTGACACTACTGCACTCTACCAAGGTGACACCTTGAGACTCTGTCTCAAAAGAAAAAAAAAAATTCCAATTTTATATGTAGTTTATGCCAACCTTGGAGTTTCTATTTTATTTTTTTTGTCACCCTGTGAGCTACGACACCCTGGGTAGAGTGCCATGGCGTTACAGGTCACAACAACCTCAAACTCTTGGGCTTAAGTGATTTTCTTGCTTCAGCTTCCCAAGTAGCTAGGACTATAGGTGCCTGCCACAACACATGGCTATTTTTTTTTTGTTGCAGTTGTCTTTGTTATTTAGCTGGCCTGGGCTGGGCTCAAACCTGCCAGCCTGGGTGTATGTGGCCAGAGCCCTACCCACTGAGCTATGCATGCCACCCCAACCTTGAAGTTTATTAATGAAAATTTCTCTTATATTCCAAGCCATCTGGTTGAATCCCACAACATTCTAGTGTGATACAGGTGAAAAGGATACCTCAGAAGATATGGCTAACAACAAGCTGGGACAGGCCTGGGATGGCCCACTTCAGTTTTGTCTCCACCATTTTACTACATCGATTTGGGTGGTTCTGGGAAAAAAGAGCAGGTTTTCCAGTTGACCCAAGTCCGCCTTAGAAATGAAACTCCACTAGTTTGGGATACAGTTGAGTAAGGAAAGTATTGTGAAGATAAACTTCTCAGAGTTTAAGTGCAGCCAAAATTAGTAAAACATCATAGGTTCAGCATCTGAGTCACTACAGTGACAAGCAGAGCCCTTAAATTGGGTAGTTACATCCATTGTTACAGGACCTGGCTTTGTCATTTTCACAGAGTTTCCTTTACAAATATGCTGAGGACTGACCTGCCCCCTACCTATTGAAATTGTTGTAGGACTCTTTTCTCCTTTAACTTTGGAATATAAGAGAAAGAGGGGAATTAAGTATCATACTACATGTGTGTCACCCAAGTGGTTGTGGTTGTGATTGCCTTAAGACAGGTGGGCAGCCAGGGATAACTTTCTAGCACTTAGAGGTTAGTTTTCTTGGTAGGTCTGAGAGCTGACCTACTGGCCAGACATCTCTAGCAGCAAAGCCAGCCTTGCATGTTGATGGTGAGCAAGCTTAACATGGAGAAGCTGGCTCGGTGCCTGTGGCTCAATCGGCTAAGGCGCCAGCCACGTACACCTAAGGTGGCGGGTTCGAATCCCCAGCCCGGGCCCGCCAAACAACAATGATGGCTGCAACCAAAAAATGGCCAGGCACCTGTGGTCCCAGCTGCTTGGGAGGCGGAGGCAGGAGACTCGCTTGAGCCCAGGAGATGGAGGTTGCTATGAGCTGTGATGCCATGGCACTCTACCCAGGGGGATAGCTTGAGGCTTTCTCCCCACTGTGTTGGAGTGAATGTTTACACCAGCACTTTTCTGCACATATATCTTCAGTCCAGCAAGGCCATTTTTTATGCTGAGTAACAGAAGCCACCAAGTAGGTACTGCATTATCCTCCCTCAGCAAATGTTTCCAGTCTCTGCACCATTTTCTATACCAGATCTGATTAGCACTACAGGAAGCCCTTTACCCCTGCACAGTGACATTCCAAATAGTACTTGCCAAAACTTACAGCCAACCTTCCTGATTGGCACAGCAGGACCTTGGGTCTCCTGGCACCCTCTGGTACCAAGACATTTCCTGGGAAGGGGAGGAAACTCCTCTCCACATATCTGCTTGGTCCAATGCAAACGGCACTTCAAAAGGAGTCCCAAAGCCAGTGGGATACAAAAAGATGCATAAATATCTCAGGGATGGTTTCTTTGTTCATATCCAATTCCAGTGCTTAGGAGCAGGGACCTATGCTAATGCCCAAGGGCAGAAAGCCCCATTTCCTTTAGGAAAGGAACACACCTAACCCTGATACCTAGGAAAAGAGATCCCTAGGCATTTTGTTTTTCTTGGGTTTTGTTGTTGTTGTTGGCCATGTACTGGGTTTATTTACAAAAGATGCATTTTGTTTAACCAACTATTAAAAACAGAAAACTCCATAAAAAAATAATAATAAAATTTGAGACAGGGTCTCGTTCTGTGGCCTAGGCTAGAGTGCAATGCCCTCATTCTAGCTCACTGCCACCTCCAACTCCGGAGCTCAAGTGAACTTCTCACCTTGAACTCCCAAAGTCTTAGGATTACAGGGGTAAGCCACTGTGCCCAGACCCTCTACTGGCTCTTTATCTATTACCTCCTACCTAAGAATCTTAGCTCTCTTGAAAGGTGCCATCATTTAAGCCCCTCTACCTTCAATACCTTGCTTAGACATTCAAGGAACCCTGCTGACTTACTTTCTCAACAGTGTCCAGAAAAGATGAAAGATGAATAAAACACAGAGCTCCTGAACTTCTGAACACACACTGTCCAACCAACATTTTAGGGAGATAACCACACCCAACATTCTTTTTCTCTTTGGCAGAAAGCTATAGTTCCAAAGGTCACTCAGAAGCATTAAGACTAAAAATAGAAGCTTCAAGTCAGAAAAGATCCACTGGGATAGAAGTCACTAATCCTTTTTGGTCTACTCATTTTTGCATGCAGATTACACAAAGAATTATCAAACTTCAGCCCCCAATAAAAATGAGGGGTGGTTTTTTTTTACATCAGAGTTCACAGCAACCTCCAACTCCTGGGCTTAAGTGATTCTCCCGCAAGTGCCTCCCAAGTAGCTAGGACCACAGGTGCCCGCCACAACGCCCAGCCATTTTTTTTTTTTTGGTTGCAGGTGTCATCATTGTTGTTTGGTAGGCCTGGGCTGGATTCAAACCTGTCAGCTCAGGTGTATGTGGCTGGCGCCTTAGCCAGTTGAGCCACAGGTGCCGGACCAAGGGGTGGCTTTTCATATTTAAGACAAAGGAAGGTTAAATTAAATTAGCTCATATTTAGAAATCAACATTTTAACTGAGCTGTAACATTATTGCGGCAATTATGGCCGATATGTATTATATACAGTGAGGAAATGATCCCTGCACAAAAGCAGAAATCTATGGTAATCCAGGAGTCTAGGATAAGACAAAGGCAACAGGTCAGTAACAATGCCCCTGCTGGAGCTGCTGCCAAGTGCTACAAAGGCATAGTCCACAGGGGTTCGAACACAGCCCAGGCCTTCTAAACAAGAATGACAACTATAGGCTCGGCGGCGCCATAGCAGTGATTTTGGTGCCAGCCACATAGACCGAGGCTGCCAGGTTCGAACCCAGCCCAGCCCAACAATGACAACTGCACCAAACAATAGCTGGGTGTTGTAGAGAGCACCTGTAGTCCTAGCTACTTGGGAGACAGAGGCAAGAGAATTGCTTAAGTCCAACAGTCTGAGGTTGCTGTGAGCCATGATGACCTAGCACTCTACCGAGGGTGACATAATGACACTCTGTCTCCAAAAAAAAAAAAAAAAATCCTCCTTTTCATATGAAAAACTAGAAGAAAATACATTTAAAAAGGGAGAACCTTAAACACTATTAGGACGATTTTTCCAGAGCAGTTCCAACTCTGTGTTCTATCTGCTGAAAGACTACATATATCAGGAAGTATAAACCTATATGAGGTACAGGAAAATGGTCAATATACATATTTACCTTATAACACACAGCTAAATCCCCTCTAGCAGATTTCAATTCAGTGTGCTAAGATTATTTCTTCTTGTGGGATGATTTATTGCATTTTACAGATTTTTTAAAGAGCCTTTACCCTTTCCATAATACGTCCTCATCCCCTCAAATCACAATAGAGTCAAAACAGGATCTGTATTCTTTATTAACAAGTATTTTCTTTCTTTCTTTTTTTTGGAGACAGAGCCTCAAGCTGTTACCCTGGGTAGAGTGCTGTAGCATCACAGCTCACAGCAATCTCCAACTCTTCGGCTCAAGCGAGTCTCCTGCCTGGGCCTCCCAAGTAGCTGGGACTACGGGCCACAACGCCTGGCTATATTTTGGTTGCAGCCGTCATTGTTGTTTGGCAGGCCCAGGCTGGATTCAAACCCCTCAGCTCAGGTGTTTGTGGCTGGCGCCTTAACCGCTTGAGCCACAGGCACCAAACCAACAAATATTTTCTGAGCAGCAGATAAGCTACAGGGGTTTGATCAGTGAATAAAACCTAGTAATGTAGTGCTCTCATTAAGATCATGGGTTTTTGTATGTTTTTGAAACAGAGTCTAACTATGTTGCCCGCAGTAGACAGCTGTGATGATGTCACAGCTCACAGTAACCTCTAACTCTTGTGCTTAAGTGATTCTCTTGCCTCAGCCTCTGGAGTAGCTGGGACTACAGGTGCCCACCACAGAGCCTGCCTATTTTTTGGTTGCAGTTATCATTATTATTTAGCAGGCCCAGGCTGGGCTGGAACCCACCAGCCTCGGTGTATGTGGCCAGCACCCTACTCACTGAGCTACGAGTGCCAAGTTGAAGATTATGTTTTAAAGTGAAAGGATAATAAGCATACTTTTAAATAAGTAAGAAGCATATACAACTATCTAAAGTTCTTTTCATAAGAAGTACAGGCCGGGCGTGGTGGCTCATGCCTGTTGTCCTAGCGCTGTGGGAGGCCGAGGCGGGTGGATCACCTGTGCTCAAAGGTTGGAGATCAGCATGAGCCAGAGTGAGAGCCACAGTGAGACCCTGTCTCTACCAAAAATTGCTGGGCGTTCTGGCAGGCACCTACAATCCCAGCTACTTGGGAGGCTGAGGCTAGAGAATCACTTAAACCCAGGGACTCAGGGGTTGGCAGAGGTTGCTGTGAGCTATGTACTCTACTGAAGGACACAAAGTGAGACTCTGTCTCCATTAAAAAAATAAATAAAATAAAAGCAAAAAAAAAAAAAAAAATAAGAAGTACAAAATGAAAAGAGCCTTTTAGCACTTCTGGAAGTGAACCGAGACAAAAGAAAAATAAGAAACTCTGCCATGGCCAGGTATGGTGGCTCACACTTGTAATACTTGTACTCTAGGAGGCCGAGGTAAGCTAAGGGGTTCGAGACCAGCCTAAGCCAGAGTGAGACCTCGTCTCTTAAAAAAAAAAAAAAAAAAAGCCAGGCATCGTGGTGGGCACCTGTAGTCCCACCTACTTGGGAGGCTGAGACAAGAGAATCACTTAAACCCAAGAGTTTGAGGTTGCTGTGAGCTGTGATGCCATAGCACTCTACCAAGGGCCACAAAGTAAGACTCTGTCTCAAAAAAATCAATTAATTAATTAAAAAAAGAAAAAGAAAGAAACTGCCAACATGTCAAATGTGTTGACAGTTCTCCAGATACAAAGTGAACTGTGAGCTACATGTACAATGGACAAAGCTAGAAGTGACCCAGACAAGAAAAAATGATAAACCACACTTAATGCTGGTGCTTCTAGACAGGAAGCATTCTACCTCTGTCCTTTATGTTTATATGTAATAAAATTTAGAACAACTCTCACAGAAAAACTATGTCCTAAGCTGCTCAGGGAAAACATTATCATACTATAATTTAGCTTTTCAATCTACCGATCTTGTATTTAAACTTCTGACACTAACCCCAGTGCTGGTCTGTTCCACAGCATATGCTTTAGTTACTAGTCATTAGCCTATGGGTCATTTTAACACGTTAACTGCCCTGTGGGTTATATATAACTCATGCAAGCTCTGAACTCAGAGTCTCTTAAAGCTGTAAAACCTCTGTTCATTTTTTTCACTGTCAATCTCCACCACTACTCCTATCACCCTCCTCCAGTTGGGCCACCTAAGCCCTCCACGAATTCTAGGTTGTGTTCTTCAATTACCCTAACTTTACTGTGAATGTTGGCTGGGCAGTGGGGTCACATGCCATTGTTGCACATGCTTAGGTGGTATAATTCAGAGGTGGTCACATATCCAGGAACACCCAACATCCACTCTAAATACAACTAAGTATTTGTGGAATGATGAAAGACTCAATTCTCAGCAACAAGTTCAGTAACCATGTCATGAGTGACATACAACTCATGTGGCATATAAAATTTAAAACTAGCACCACATGACTTTCATATAAATCACAGAAAAAATTTTTTTTTTCTTTTTTTGAGACACTCTTACTATATCACCATCGGTAGAATGCCGTGGCCTCACAGTTCAATGCAACCTCCAACTACTGGGCTTAAGCAATTCTCTTGCCTCAGCCTCCCAAGTAACTGAGAATATAGGCGTCCACACACTGCCCCACTATTTTTTTGTTGTAATTGTCACTGTTGTTTAGCAGGCCTGGGCTGGGTTCAAACCCGCCAGCTCTGGTGTATGTTGCTGGCACCTTAGCTGCTGAGCTACAGGTTCTGAGCCTAAAAAAAAAAAAAAAAAAAAAAAAATTTTTTTTTTTGGAGACAGAATCTCACTTTGTTGCCCTTGGTAGAGTGCTGTAGTGTCATAGCTCACAGCAACCTCAAGCGATCCTCTTGCCTCAGTTTTTCATTTTTTTAGTAGAGTTGTACTCTTGCTCAGGCTGGTCTCGAACTCCTGAGCTCAAGCAATCCACCTACCTCAGCCTCCGAAAGTGCTAGGATTATACGCATGAGCCACCAAGCTCGGCCAGAAAATAATAATTAATTTAGAAAGGATTGTTTTGTTTTCAAAGTTGGGTGATTTTTTTTTTCTAGTATGGCAGTCAATGTGCTAAAGAATATAAAACCAGAAGTTTTATATTTTTAATATATAAATGTATTATGTATTTTTAAAATTATATTTTATTTATAATTTTATTTTTATTATATTTACATTCTTTTTATAGATTTTATAACTATTTTATTTTATGTTTTTGAGGAGAAGGAAAAGGAGAGGGGGAAGAGTTTCCCCCCACTAGACAGAATCTCACTATTAACCAGCCTAGAGTATTGTGGTGTCAGCCTACCTCATAGCACAACCTCAAACTCCTAGCCTCAAGTAATCCTCTTGCCTCGGCTTCCCAAGTAGCTAGGACTAGTACCTGCCACAAAGCCCTGCTAAGTTTTCTATTAGTGAGACCAGGTCTCACTATTGCTTAGGCTGGTCTCAAATTCCTGAAGCTCAAGGGATCCGAATGCTAGGATTACAGGCATGAACCATATCTCCCAACCTTTATTTCTAAATTTTTATTATATTTATAAATTCAATTACATATTAGGTACTTTTAATTATCATTTCAAGGATAATTAAGGTTCAGAGAAACAAGTATTCTAAACCAAAAAACTGGAACTTGGCTTTCTTATTCTAGAAAATTAAGAGACTCCTAATATCTCCTAATACCTATTTGCTTCATTTTCCTTGGGAACAAATCTCAAAGAAATTTTTAACTAGGCACACGGTTGTTTGTAATAAAGATGTTCTGGCTCAGCGCCTGTGGCTCAATCGGCTAAGGCGCCAGCCACATACACCTAAGGTGGCGGGTTCGAATCCCCAGCCCAGGCCCGCCAAACAACAATGATGGCTGCAACCAAGAGATGGCCGGGCGTTGTGGCGGGCGCCTGTGGTCCCAGCTACTTGGGAGGCAGAGGCAGGAGACTCACTTGAGCCCAGGAGTTGGAGGTTGCTATGAGCTGTGATGCCATGGCACTCTACCCAGGGGGATAGCTTGAGGCTCC
>CAUYQV010120683.1:0-10669 GCA_963574575.1 Galagoides demidoff
GGGTGCCTGTGGTCCCAGCTACTTGGGAGGCGGAGGCAGGAGACTCGCTTGAGCCCAAGAGTTAGAGGTTGCTATGAGCTGTGATGCCATGGCACTCTACCCAAAGGGATAGCTTGAGGCTCCATCTCAAAAAAAAAAAAATTATAACTTTGGCTGGGAATTTGACATCAGAAATTCCCAGGATTCTTGTTTGCTTATAAGTTAAGATTTTTTTTTTTGTAAGAGATAGTCTCACTCTCTCTCCCAGGCTGGCATACAGTGGCATCATCATAGCTCACTATAGCCTAGCTAGAACTCTTGATCGTCCTGCCTCAGCCTCCTGAGTAGGGGGGGACTACAGATACTTGTAACCATGCCAAGCTATTTTTTTTTTTTAGAGACAACATCTTGCTATGATGCCCAGGCTCGTTTCAAATAATCCTCCCACCTCAGCCTCCAGAATTACTGGGATTACAGGCATGAACCACATAAGTTAAGGTTTAATTCTTTTTAAGATTTAAGAGATGGAAAAATAAATGTGCAAAGCAGTGAATTTGATAAATAATTGATGAGGCCACCATTCTGTAAGTATCTCTCTGCATTGTTACCCATGGTGGGTTCCGTTCATTTTTGTTTAATTTGTGAGCTATTATGAGTCTACATGTTTTGTCATTGGCATCAGCATTGAGTCTGCATTTATCTACTACAGGGAATCACAGAAGATCCCCAGAGGAAAGTTCTGGTTTTCCATGGGGAGATAACAACCTGTTTCACCCCCTCTAAGAACCCCAAAAGACCTCTAGGACTGAAAACAAGGTGCCTCAGTGGTCCTTTTGTCATGGGGAACACTTCTCTCTGTGGGTAGCAGAGATGCCTCACTTCCCAAATTCTATATTGAAAAGTTAAATTATCAAAAGGGAGGCGTAAGTTGGAGCATCTACCCACCAATCAAAATACATACCTGATAATTCAACCTCACCCCCTTTGCCCAGCAAATGGCCAGCTTGTTATGTAATTAATATCATCTCTGGCCTCTCTAAAGAGCAATTTGGCTTCTTGTTCCAACTCCAGAATGCAGTTAAATTTTTCTGAGGTCAAAATTTCCATTCTTTTAAGCATCAGTAAATAGTAAAACAGATGTTTCTCTTTCACTGGGTTCTAGAATGAAGAAATCTGCAGATGGTTTCCTGCCTGGGTCAGACTCAGTTCAAACATAGGGGAAATTACCAAGGAAGAAAAACAAGACCTCATTTGCAATAGTTTTATTTTGCTTTATTTATTAGAGTCAGTAATTATTCCTTCTAAGTCATGATTTGCAACATGAAATCTAGCTCACAAACAATATTTCATCTATCTTTTAAGGTCTGATACAAAATTCAAAGAAATTTTCCATCCAATTATCTTTTCTGAAAGGATTTCAGCATTATTTATAGAGACTAACAAAAGAAGGTGTGTTTGAGTTTATTTAACAAGGTCCTTATGTTCAGATGGCTCTGCCAAAGACAGCTCAGGCTACTTGACACTAACCAAATCACAGGATCGTGTGGCTGGAGGAAATCCTATCAAACACTGCGGTACTGAGCCACCTCTGGTCTATCTCCGAGATTCAGAAAATCCTGGTGCCGACTGTACGTCCTCTCTTTGAGACTCAATTTTCTGCACAGAGCCAGGGATCAACAAATGTTTGTTGATTCCGCCTAGAAACTCCTGCAGCTCCCTCTAACCATAGCCCTTATTCAAGGAGCACTTAGCCTTATTCTTCCCTCCGGTGGCAGGTGAGCACGGCCCCCACATCCTCTGGTGAACAGCCGGCCTTGTTTTTTTTTACAGGCCAGAGCAGCACTTCACAGGTATTCCTTGAGTGTTCCCTTCTCCATCTCCACAGAACCTGGTCCCAAAGTCCCCAACAAGGAGAGGCATGAAAGTTTTTCCCCTAGCAATTTAGGACTCAATTCTTTAGAGCACCATTATTTGGTGAAAATTACAGGTTGGATAAAAACCATTTTACATGGTTTTCAAATGAGCGTTAATTTTATAGTTATTAGGCTTTAGCCATGTGCTAGGTACAGGGCTACCTGCAGGTAGATCAGGCCACCTGAGAAAGACATGATTTCGTCTCTAGGAGTTAATAGTACTGTGGGGAAGGTACATTTTTTATAGAGATGATTATAGACTGATGTAAGAAGCGTGATATTTTTCATTAATATTTTTCTTTATCGTCAGTGAAAATTCCTCCACAATCTAAGGGATGCTTTCAAAATGGTACTCTTTTTGGATTAGCCCGGTTATAGGGATTTTAAAATTGTAATTGGGGATAATCTGGGACTTTGAAGGAAGGAAAAGATAAAAATACCCATTTAAAATGCCACCTCCACTCATTTTAAAGCTGTATATAAAGTTGCAAGCACCGTGCAACACCTTGTGATTTTTATGTTCTTCTTAACACTTTTTCCTGCACTTTCTATTAACTAATCTGTTTGATTTTTATAATAAGAAAAAATAGGTTTGTTTAAAGTGTTGCTTTCCATCTTATAGAAATGTACTGGTACAATGAGTGCGTGCATGGTGCTAGGGATCTTCTACCTAAAACAGCCTTTTCCGATATTTTATAGTCCTTTGAAGAACTGAATTTCCACAAACACACAGAGGTCAGTGTTGCTGATTTCACCTGTGGTTTCAATATTGCTGAGTCATCTTCATGGTTCTGGCTCTTCATCTGAGAATTCATTCTCTCAATCTTTATTTACTTTGCCCTTGAACTGAAATCATCTGTACTAAACAACCTTTGAACATCCTTTGAAGTGTAAATAAATATTGTCTTATGATCTCAAAGGGCAGAGACCTCTCTTTGTGAGTGTACAGTGCAGCCATGCAAAAACACGTCAACTAAGTTTGCCTTCCGAGTTCACAGTGAAATATGAAAAGCCATAGAGAGGTGGACATATGGTCAGTGATTGTCTTTCTGGATGAATCCTTAAACTCCTGAGCTGGGACACCTGTTCTAAGTTAGCCTATTTGGTAAGCAAAACAGAACTTTATTGAAGACAATTTCTACCCCTAAATGAATTCATCAGCCAAATTATGCAAATTTAAATCAAATCATCCTTAATGAAATAGTCTCAGCTTCAAGAAGTACTGCAAGCAAATCTTATCTAAAATGAGAATCACAAAGCTTTTTCCAAGAACAGCATTTGCTACCCAGTTTCCCAAAATTAAAGCATGAGCTCCCTCTGCTGAGTGAATTAATGTTTGTTGATGAAACAGAATCTAAAAACATTTGGATATTGCCTATTAAGCCATTGTGATCTTAGACACATAAGCAATTATGAATATAAAAAAAAAACCTTTTTTTTTTTTTTTGTAGAGACAGAGTCTCACTTTATTGCCCTTGGTAGAGTGCCATTGGCATCACACAGCTCATAGCAACCTCCAATTCCTGGGCTTAGGTGATTCTCTTGCCTCAGCCTCCCGAGTAGCTGGGACTACAGGTGCCGGCCACAACACCCGGCTATTTTTGTTGTTGTTGTTGCAATTTGGCCAGGGCTGGGTTTGAACCCACCACCCTCAGTATATAGGGCTGGTGCCCTACCCACTGAGCCACAGGCACCACCTCGAAAATACTTTCTTTTTTTTTTTTTTCATGCCTATAATACAGAAAAGTATATGGAAAAGTAATGGAAAAGCAATTTACAAGGTAGAGATTTTTCAATTTCCCAACAAGTTTCCTAAGCACAGCTGCTAGATGGCAATGCTTTGTAATCACCATGATGAATTACCAGCAGGTGTTTTTGAATGCCTGTTTTTCACACCTACCCTATATCCCAGTTTTGGTTCTTCACAGTACTTGTCATGTCTGAAATTATGTTACTCATGTATCCATTTTTCTGGTTATGGCTGTCTCCCCCTGTGAGAATGTTGACTTCCCAACAAAGGAGAACTTGTCTGTGCTCCCAGCCCCTAGAGTACATGGAGTGCCAGGCACAATAAGTGCTCAGAAATATTTTTTTAATGGATGGTGTGAGGCGGGGAAAGCAGTCAGGCAGGTTGGCATTTACTTATAGTGCCATCTGGAATTATGTTTTAACTAGAGAACCATTTGGTGGTGATCATAGGGAACTGCATACAGATTTAGTAGGAAATGATAAAAGTGAGTGAACTAAAGAAGGCACAGTGAAAAAGGTTTGGAGTCCCAGCTCAGTCTTAAAGTTGGGTGGGCTGAGTAAGGTTAGACACAGAAATAAGCATGGTGCTAGGCAGGTGGACACAGTGGTTTAAAGAAAAAGGAATGGGCTCGTGAAGCTTATGCTCTGATGGTGAAGACAGGTGTCAAACAACTACACGAACTAAATGCAAAATGGCAGTTGAGACGAGGGTGAAGAAAGAGCAGAATATGATATTAGAGGGGTAGATAAGGAAGGTTCATTGGAAAGTTAGGGACTGCTTCTCCTGGGTGAGAACAAAGCAGGTGGGAGTAACCAGGTAAAGAGGTGGGACTTGCACAAGTGAAGCGCCAGAGACTGCAGATGGCAACGAGGAGAGAATGAGAGGGGAGGGGGAGCCTGCCCCTGATGAGGGGATGGGCAGAGAGCAGTGCACGGCTTGAATAGTTTTGATTGCCTTTTGGGGATTCTGAATTATTTTTACTCTTTCCTACTTTTCTATATTGACAAGGTGATCTGCAATGAGGATTACTTTAAGAATCAGGAAAGTAGAGCATTTATTAAAACGAATGGTGGCATTATATGTCCACTCTGGCCTTCTTTCCTGCTTTCCCTCTTCTTTTCCAGGTTTACCGAATATTAACAAAGCTATTTCACTTTCAGAGCTGACCCTGAGTGCCAGCCTCAGCCTGGCCCAGGTGAGGGACACCCTGGCTGATGTGATCCTCAAGCTCCCAGAAGAGGAGACACAGATGTACCAGGCCCTCTTGTGCATCTGAGAACCCCAGGTGGACAAAAGGTTGGGAACACAGCAGTGCTTTCTGTAGCCACCATCTCGGTGTGGACACTTCAGTGAGGAAAGGTTGTATGGTTCGCTATTTCTGCCTAATTCCAGACCCTTGTAGATAAGCCACTTAAAGTGTTAGACCCGAAGTGAGTAGAATAGAGAAACACCAGCACACCAAATTAAGCAAGGGTCCTTTACAGATTGGCCTCATTGAGAGCAAGCTCATGCCTCAAAGTTTTTCTACCCCTAGAAGGGGCTTTGGGTAGGGTAGGTGGACTCCTTAATACAAGCCAAATTTGATAAGAGCCAACACCTGGTAAGGGGAATCCGTACAAGGGGAAGCTGGGGTTTTGCAGTTATTACTGGACTCTTGGAGCTGAGCTTACTGTGATAAAGAGGGAGTGTTGAAAGGCCCCAGCAAGATGGAGTTGGGGCATAACCAAAGGGCCCAGGTGTTAAGTCAGGGGATGGTGTCATCCTGGCCCACCCAGGATGCAGATCTTGTCCACAATTGTCTGCTGAGGATCTCTCCAGGCCAGAAAGGTCCATCTCAACACCTCCCAAAGGGGCTCTTCAGTTTGTTATCTTACAAGGACAACTAATGGGTTCATCAAAAATAACTGATCTGTTCATACAACAAGTATGAATAAGAACTGTACAAGTTCTACAACCTTGTGGTGTCCTTTCATATTGTGACAACTATAATATATAATATGCAGCTATTACTCTAAACACAGCATACACATAAGCAGCTATGAACTACAAACAACATTGCAGCATTGCCCTTCTTAACCCTCAACTTCTCGGTATAAAAGAATTGTTGAGGCCAGGCATGGCAGCTTATGCCTATAATCCTAGCACTCTGGAAGGTCAAGGGAGGTGGATTGCTTGAGCTCAAGAGTTTGAGACCAGCCTGAGCAAAATCGAAACTCTGTCTCTACTAAAAGTAGAAAAGCTGAGGCAAGAAGATCAATTGAGCCTAAGAGTTTGATGTTGCTGTGAGCTAACATGCCATGGCACTCTACCCAGGGTGTGTTGTGACTCGCACAGCTGAGAAAGAGACTCAGACCCCACTTGATGCAATAATTAAGTACAATTTTATTACACCTGTGCAGGGGACTGTTGCTGTGGAAAGCAAGCAGCACTGAATGAAGGGCAGGTGGGCTATTTATATCTTGTATTTGCATAACTCAGCATAAGCAAGCATAAACAGAAGCCAAATATTGCAGTTAAGGGTGGGGGTAGCACTAGATCATGGGTCACACTGGGGGGTTACATAGTTCAAGGTGGGGCTACATAAGTTGAAAAAGTTTCCAAAGAACTCAGGACTTTCCACTAAGGGCTTTTTCTGGCATCTACCCCTCCCTGCATACTTCCTTATTTTAGGCCTCTTGGAATTTTACCTCCCCACCCTTATGGGGGCTGGGACTAAAAGATTCTGGACAGATGTTTCTTTTTCAAGGGTAGGGGGCTCAGTGAAACTCTGTCTCAAATACATACATACATACAAGAACTGTTGAACTGTTTCTGTGGCCCGTCTACACCCCCCTCTTTGATTACTGTGGCGTTGTGTTTCTGCAGGCTTCTTCTGGATTTTGTGACATTCCCATTCTAGGCCGCCTGCATAAAATGGTTGTATCTTTACAGAGGTCCTTTAGTCAGGGGAGGCAATCTCAGTCATTCTACCTGCAATTTACTGCTCAGAGTAATCTCTTCAATTATGGAATCCTCATCCATGGCCTTTCTCAGGAGACAGCTTTCTCCAGGCTTCCAGATGGAAGGCTGTTCGTGTGTGTTCCCACAAGCCATCCATTCTCCATCCCCTCAAGCACCCGAGTCTCTCTTCACCATGTCAGCTCCCTGCTCCTTGGAGCCACAGTGCAGCCAGGAGAAGGGTTTTGATCGTGATGCCCTGGCTGGGAGGAGATCACCTTTTCCCACACTGCAGATGTCACTGTCTCAGGGATGCTGCCTGTTCCCCTCTTTCACACTCCTGGCCTCAACTCCCACCTCAGCTCACCCCATGAACCCCTCACTCCCTTCTCCGACAGACACACTTTGCTACCCCACCCACCTACTACCAGCTGAGCACCCAGCGTGACCCTACTTAACCATTTCTTGTCCATCACCATGCAAACTGCACATGTACAATTTCAGAATAAATTTTTCATATGTAAATCAACATTTAAGTCCCTTCTTAATCAGAAATAAGAAGCAGCGGCATTAAAGTGATTTGCATGATTTGTCATCATAGTTTCTGTTTTGTCAATAAGTAAAGAGACTAGTGATTCCTCTAAAACATTTTAGGATTTGCAAGAAAATCTCTCATTCACGCTGGAATTTTTTATTCTCATTGCTGAGATGGATTGAAAAGAAATGTCATTCTCTGTTTAATTCAGCACTTATGATAAACGTCCTGGGGTTGATGAGTCACATTTCCTTTAGTCCTTGGGCAGTCGGTCGTATTGTTAGCAGACTCCGGTGCCCATCCCAGTCCAGCTTTGGGGGGTAGGACAGGTGATGGCACCTCAGCATTGCTTCAAAGGGTGAGCTACGAAATTCCCTCGTCAGCTTTATAAATATGTTAAATGCAGAATTGTAAGATAATTTAAACCCATCATTGGATTCAGCCATTAGATGGACACAGGTCTAACTTTTTTCATTTGGCTGTGGATAGCACTGACAGCACAGACATCTTGAGGACAGCAGGTGAAGATGAGGCACTTTAAGTAATCAGGAAGCATCTGTGAAAACATCTCGACTTGCCTCTCTTACCTGCTCATCATAGAAAGCAAAACACTTGCAATTGATTAGTGTTATTCAGCGAGACTGTAACGTAATGGAGTGCTTCTCTCCACACCACTCCACACGGAGCGCTTCTGACACTGCCAGTGCAGGAGGCTTCCTCACACATCGAGCAATTCTCCAGTGCCCCAACTGAATTTAACTTAATTTTGACATTAGTTACCTGGAGATAGCATCAGATCCCAGGGGTCAAGGACTCAGTCCTATAAGACTGCCCTCCTCTTCCAATGCTAATCACAAGTTCAGGCCTCCAGACCTACTGGCCCAGAGGTTGTAAATTGGGGGTTCTCCTTTAGTTTCACTAATTTGCTTGAGTGGCTCATAGAATTCAAGGAAAGACTACTTGCACTCACCCATTTATTATAAAAGACATTACAAAGGATACAATTGAACAGCCAAGGTGGGAAGGAGCATGGGGCTTCCATACCCTCTCCAGGTGGGCCGTCCTCCAGACCCTTCACTTGTTGAGCTATCTGGAAGCTCCTCTGAACTCTATCTTTCTGGGTTTTCATGGAAGCCGCACTACACAGGCATAACTGATTCCCTCACTGATTTTTGGTGATGGATTCAACCTACAGTCCCTCTCCCTTCCCCAGAGGTTGGGGCCTGGGGCTGAAAGTTCTACCCCTTTATTTGTTTGATTGATTTGACCCTGAGGCTATCCAGAAGCCCACTGGGAGCTACCTCATTAGAACAGAGTATGCTCCTGTCAGGAAATTCCAAGGACTATGGGAGCTCTGTGTGTCAGATCCGCCCAACACTCAGGAAGTTTCGAAGGTCATAGGAGGTCTGTGTCAGGACCTGGGGGTCAAAACCAAATATTAGAACAAAGGAGTCTCCTAACTACAAAATGTTTAGGAGCTCTCTATCAGGAATCAGGGGCAGAGACCAATATATGTGTTTCTTATTATTTCACAATATCACAGGTACCTTTTATGAGAAAATTTATAACTATAGTAAAATGCACAGAAGGGGATTTGTGAGGATCACAAGATATCCTCCACGGTGCCGAGGGCCTATTGAATATAAAACATCTCATTGTGTGCTATACTTGTCAGGTAAATTTATTTGAAAGGAAAGATCCAGCAGGACCAGCCTGGGGAAGTGGCCCCTATACGGTGAAACAAAAGACAAAACAGAACACTTTTTGGTTACAGATTACTCAAGACAAGCCAGTCTGTTTTTTCACTTGACTTTTGACCAAAAGCATATTAGCCAATTTGACCCCTGTCTCATGCATCGCCCTGAACATCTGATACCTCTTACCAAGAATCAAACCCACCTTCAAAAGATGAAGATTTATCACCACCGAGGCCACAAGCTCTGAAAGAATGTCCCCCAGAGAGTCCCCACAATGTCACGATGAGGACAGCACTGTTAAAATAAGTGTGTGATCTCTCCCAAGCTGGCCATTTCAAAAAGAGTAACATTTACTTGTGTGTATGTTTTAGGATTCTGGTTTGAAATCTCACCTGACTTTAGGGTTGTTTCGTTTATTGATGTTACTGTTGTCATTTGTATTTCATTGTCCATGTCACTGTTTTCATGTGTAATACACCTGTGTTTGTCACCATCACTCTGCAGATATTTGAGCTCCTCAAACTCACTCACATTCTCCCCCTCAGCACACCCATCATCTGTCATTGTCACCACATTCACCCACTGATCCCAGTCATCCTGCCCTACAAGTCACACAGTGTAACTTTGGCAGAGTTCCCCATAAACCGGAAAACGTCTTGCTTTATTAGCACGAGTAGAAGGCAGTTTGTCCAAGACAGGGTCCCAGATACATCTGGAAACAACCAGAACTGGGGTAGTCACAATATTATGTGTGGTTATTTTTCAGTTTAATTTTAGAGCGTATTTTTAGAATAAGAATACTACTGGGTTTAAGATAGTATCAAGTAGTTTTTTACTTTTTTTTTTTTTTTTGAGACGGAGCCTCAAGCTATTCCCCTGGGTAGAGTGCCATGGCATCACAGCTCATAGCAACCTCCAACTCCTGGGCTCAAGCCAGTCTTCTGCCTCCGCCTCCCAAGTAGCTGGGACCACAGGCGCCCGCCACAACGCCCGGCCATTTTTTGGTTGCAGCCATCATTGTTGTCTGGTGGGCCTGGGCTGGGGATTTGAACCCGCCACCTTAGGTGTACATGGCTGGCGCCTTAACCGATTGAGCCACAGGCTCCGAGCCAAGATAGTATGAAGTAGTTTTAATAGCATACATATATGGTACCTTTAAATGAAATGGCTTTTTATACTAACAGAAGGAATACAGAAAATTCCTTTTTAAATGATCATTTTCTTGCTGCAGCAACAAATATAAGCCTTAAGCCAGAACAAGTCCTAGTTTTTTGTTTTTATTCCTGTCTTTAAAAGGGTATGAGATTATAAAGTTTATAATGTCCATTTCCACCTTTTTGCTTTTAATTGCTTTATTTTTAACTTGAATTAAATTCAGCATAATGAAAAATAGAATTTGTAGCAAATGTTTTACACACGCCTAGGTACAAACAGTAATACCAGACAGTGTCTCTGCTTCATTAAAGAACTTTAGGACATTGCACTCTTTTCTTATCCTCCTCACTGAAAAGCTCTAAAGACTTAGGATCCCTGAAATGAAAAATCATATATTTGAAAGAGGTACACCCTGGGCAACATAGCAAGACCCAATATCTACAAAAATAATAATTAAAAAATAATAAAATAAGTTTCTTTTAAATAATCAGAGAATCTCAAACTGAGAGACAGTCTGCAAAACAACTAGTCTGTGACTCTCAAAAATGTCAGAAAGACAATGAAAGGCTGCAGGACCTTTCTAGAGTAAAGGAACTAAGAGACTAAGAAGATGGCTCCTTCATGGCTCTCCTGGGGAACCATAAAGGTCCTATTTGTATAACTGGACAAAAATGAGTATGAATATATGTTAAATAACAGTGTC
>CAUYQV010120688.1:0-33249 GCA_963574575.1 Galagoides demidoff
CTGTGGTCCCAGCTACTTGGGAGGCAGAGGCAGGAGACTCGCTTGAGCCCAGGAGTTGGAGGTTGCTATGAGCTGTGATGCCATGGCACTCTACCCAGGGGGATAGCTTGAGGCTTCGTCTCAAAAAAAAAAAAAAAAAAACTAACTAATTTTTTGCAATATGCAACTCTCTTGTTCTCAGTGCTTGATCTTACCCCACATCTTTACTGAGAAGTGAAAGGTATGGATGAACCCCTCTCCTTCCACGACTCACAAAGACATGATCACTCACAATCTGAGTCTCTTCCTTCCCTTGGTTGTCATAGGGCTCCTCCTCCTCCTATCATGCAGCCACGGGTATGTTTCTTGCTCTGAAAGTCAGGCATCGGACCTGAACAGTACCCAGCCCTGGACATAGATGCTCAACAAACCACTTTTTGCTTCTGTTGGTGTCTCTGGGCTACTTTGTTCTTTCTAGTCCAGAGATTGATTCCTTAGAGAGTCTAAGGGAGCACAGAAGCTGTACTTTCCCCTAATTAGTTCTATGCAAAAATGCTAGGACTTGATGTGTTGAACAATATATATGAACAAGGGGAGGAGAAAGGAGGAAAGAAGGAAAAGATGAGGGTAGCAGGAGCTCCTGAGTGTGTGCCCTCAGGACTAGCCGGACTCAGTTTGCTCACTGTAACAGGTATTACGGAAGGATGTGGCAAATACCAACTGTAACATGCTCTACAGATGCTCGAATCAGCATAGTGAGCTCTCACCTAATGGGCACAGTGTAAGGGAGTACAACACACACCCTGGGTGAGGGGCTCAACTATAACTTGAACTTGACCTTAGAAACACAGTGTATCCTAATCATTTGTACCCTCATATTAATCTGAAATTTTTTAAAAGTAAAAAAGAATTCCAAGGAATGAACAGCAGACACTGGCTTATCAAACTCATCAGTTTATAAATCCACAACATATCAAAGAAATGCTAGTCACCGAGAGTGAATGAGAAATGCCATGCTAACCATTTCCTTCACATGGTCCTCCTCTTCCCCTTCACAGTATTAAGACTTTACAATCTTTTACAGTCCTGCTTTCATTTCTTACCTCTGGGAAGCTTCCCCAAGTGCTAGGGATAGTCACTCCTTGCTCAGTGTTCCCACAGCCAATGGACAAATTGGCCAGGACAGGTATCAACACAGGCTGACGCTTACATATTCCACCATCACTCTATGCTCCGAGTCATAGCAATCTGCCAACTCACCATGACAAGTCCAGCACCCAGCATAATTCCTAAGACTCCAGATCATGCTTCTGGAATGAATGAATGAATGGATGAGACCAGATGAGAAACTGCAGAAGGATGGATGAAGCACATGGGAGCTACACCTTCAGTTCCAATACAGTCTACACATCTTAGGACCTACACCTAGGGCCTCCCTGAGGCCTCTCTCGCTCTCTCGTAACCACCTCCCCTCACTTCTCAGCAATGTCTGCTGCAGTCTATATTCTGTGCTGATCGATCAATCCCTACTGGTCCCACTTGGCTGAAAGAGGTGGCGGGTGCCACCAGTGCAGACTGGTGGCACCTGCCAGTGCAGACTGTGGGGGTGCTTGGCCACTCACCTTGCTTGCTGGCAGACGCAGCAGACCCAGGCCTTCTCATGCTTCTCATAAGAGCAGCAGCTCTTGCAGACATTGAACTTGCAGTCTCCGCACTGGCGCTTGGTGTTGACCAGGAAGGTGAAGGGCGAGCAGCAGCGCATGCAGCAGTGCTCCACAAACTGCTGGTGCTTCGAGAGGATGCTGCACTTGCTGCCCTCCTCATCCAACTTCTGCTTCAGCTCGCTGGAGACAGGGCAGGGGAAGGGGGAGCAGAGAAACAGCACATCAGGCCGGGGCAGTCACCCCACTCTGGCCCGCCCCCAGCCAAGTTACCACCTAGGACCTTGAACAATGAAACTCAGATCAGCCATGTGACACGATGACCACCAGAGAGGGATGCCATTGGTGGGTAGTTTTATGTATTCCTATAAGTGATTTTGTCATGAAAAGCATGAAAACCTTATTACTTACATTTCAGAGACTACATTGAGATACAGATTATTAAGATACTAATAAGCACATCCTTGAAAAGGAAAGCCTTTAACTTAATTAATGCCTTTTTACAGGAGCAGGAGATCACTTATGATAAAACATTAATCCTCACAACAGCCCTGCTGGGAATATGATAAATGCAGTTCCGGCCCTGTTTAATGTCCCTGGAAACTCAAGTATCCAGGGATTTTAAAAGCTTTCAAATCAATGTGAGTCAATAGGATTCTCTGGGTGATGGACAGATCAAGGCCCTGGTGATTCGGAGTTGGATAAAAGACAATTTCCTTCTTCCAAAAAGCTCATGGTCATGCTGGGCACACAGCCAGGCATATTAATGCAAAACACGACAGCACATATCTTGTTCCCTGTGCTCAGTGAGAAGGAAAGGTGAATCCTTGAAAGAGAAGAATGTGCCCCAAACACACTGAAAGTAACCAAGTTTGAGTTTGTCCTGCTACAAAAATGGGGCCCCAGAAAGAGGGGTAGAAAAATTTTTTGCTATTGCTATTATTTTTACTGCTATTTTACTCCCACTATGCTATTATTATTATAATGGGACACTGATGAGCCCCAACTTACGATGATTCAACTTAAAATTTTTTTTAACTTTCTGAAGATATGAACATTATATGCGTTCAGTAGAAGGAGGGAGAGAGTGATGTGATGCCCTCTGACAATGCTGGGCAGGGGCAGTGAGCCACAGCTCCCAGTCAGCCAGTTGATCGGGAGAGAGAACAACCAATACTCTATCTACAGTGTACTGAGTAGCCAGGTGATTATGTACAACTATAGGGTAATGTAAACGACTGGAGCATGTTTAGGTAAGCTAGAGTAAGCTAAGATGTTCAGTAGATTAAATGCATTTTTAACTTCCAGTATTTTCAATGTATGATGAGTTTATCAGGACACAACTCAGTGTAAATCCAGGAGCATGTGTACTATGATATTATTTTACTAATACAATAACTATTACTATCATTATTTCTCTGTACCCAGTTTATGATTATGCGATTCATACTGGATATATTGAAGATGTACACGGCAAATGTTTTCTCCTATTCTGTACTTGTACTTTTTATACTTATGGTGTTTTATTAATCATTTAGAAGTGTTTAGTTTTTTTGTAGTTAAATCTGTTGGTCTTTTCTTTCATGGTCTCTGCACTTTAGATCTTGTTTAGGAAGGCCTATATCACCCCATCAGTTTTCATACATACTGAATAGCCCCTGTAATGGACCGGCTGTTGGTCCTCCTGAAATACACCTCCATGCCCTAACTCACTGGAACCTGTAAACGTTACCTTTGAGGTGTGATTAAGTTAAGGATCTTGAGGATTATCTAGGAGGGTTCTAAACACAAAGACAACTGTCTTTTAAGAGACAGAGATGGCAATGTGAAGACAGAGGCAGATATCGGAGTGATCCAGCTGCAAGCCAGGAACACCAAGCTTGCCAGCAGCCATCAACAGCTAGGAAAGAGCCAGGGAACAGATTCTCCCCCAAGGCCCTAGGACAGAGCATGGCCCTGCCAACACCTGGATTTCAGACTGCTGATCTCCAGAACAGTGAGACAACACATCTGTTCTGTTAAGCCACCTGTTTGTTACAGCATCCCCAGAAAACTAATACAGTTCCTACTTAAAAAGAAAAAGGAAACACTATTCGAAACCTAAACTTCCTTCAATACTATATTCTCATCTGGTACCATCCTATAAACGGTCCTATCCTCTTAGAGTAAAAGTGTTTTCTGTTGTTTGTTTTTCTTAGAGTAAAAGGTTTTAAAAAAAAAAATCCCAGTCATCTCTGCTGGTCAGCTATGTCCTGTTTTCTCACTCATGTCTGTGTCCCCTCTGATCTGCTTTTGGTTCTTTTTCCTTAAAGGAAACAAAAGTACCACCCAGGATCCCATTCACTTCCATATCACTAAATTCAAAGGGAGCCTCTAGGCCTCATCTTACCTGATCATTCTCCCATTCCTGAAATGCTCTCCTCCTTCTTCCTCACTCTGTATTACTGTTTTCCTTATCCCTTTCTGTTTCTTTTACAAGTTCCAACTCCTATTCTGATTCTTTAAATGTTAGACAGGATTTTTAAGGCATGATAATTGGTCAGTGTAGATTATTTTCAACAATGCATACAACCTTTTTCTTTCTTCTTTCTTTTTTTTAGTAAATTTATTCCAGGTTGTTAATGTGAGGGTACAAACAACCCTCAAATATTTGATTTTGTTAGGTAGAGTCTCTCTTATGGTGATATCCCCCACAAAAAAGGTGCCAAACACCCTCTCCCCATGCCCATTCAGTGACCCCTCTCCCTTCCTTCTCACCCCTCCCCCAACTTGAATAGAAATGAGTTTTTCTCCTTTGTGGGCATGCATCAGATTGTCTACTGTCTTCGTATTAGCATTAAGTACACTGGATAGTTTCTTTTCTATTCTTGTGATACTTCACTAAGAAGAATGTGTTTCAACTCCATCCAGGATATTACAAAAGATGTGAAGTCACCATCTTTTTAATGGCTGAATAGTATTCCATGGTGTGCATGTATCACAATTTGTTAATCCATTCCTGAGTTAATGGACATTTAGGTTGTTTTCACATCTTGGCGATTATAAATTGAACTGCAACAACCTTTTTCCAAATATTAAGTTTTTGAGGCAGGGGCATTAATGTGATTAGAGTGGTAGCCTTCTCTCCACCCTCCCATCCCCAAGCACAAATAAATCCCTCCTTGCTTCACTGAAGTGGCAGATTCTCAGGGTGTAGTGGCTGACAGATGTTCATTAACAATGGTTTATGGGTAGAAGACGGCTATGGAAGAGGACTTAGCTCCACACAGAACAGGAGCATGCTGCAGGCAAAGTTCTCAACCATCACTGCACCATCTCCTTCTGAGACCCTGCCATATTGCTGCCCCATCTCTGACATCATTTTTCCATCTGCCTTCTCCCTTTTCTCTTTCTAGGCCCTCCATGGACCACCAGAGGAAAGTTCTCCAAACCCATGACCTAACTTGTAAACTATGGCTGCATATATAGGAGTCACCTTGCCTAACCAACCCATGAGGACACAGGTAAGCAAAAAGGAAAATGATTAGAATTACCTGATTCTACTTGGAATTCTATATCCACCCCTTGCCCTTCATTTGTTCTCTTGCTTTCCTGCCCCTATGTTTTTAAAAAGGGATGATATTATACATACTGTTTTGATTCTGAAACGTAAAAACTGTCTATTTTTTGCTTAGATTTTTAAATGTATTGGTATAAATCTGATTCACAGAATTCCCTCATGCTTTTCAGATGTCAGGCATATCTATAATTATGCCTACCTTTTCATTTTGAATATTACTTATTTGACCCTAAGCTTTTTTACCCCTTGATCAGTAAGTTTAGAAGATTATTTCATTAATTTTAAGGAAGAACTAACTTTCATTTAGGTTGATGACTATCTGGATTATTTCTTTATTCTCCATTGCAGTCAAGTCTAGTCTTTACTATTTTGTCCTTCTATTAGTTTGAGTCTTCTCTATTTTTTTTTCTAACTTTTAAAAGTGAATTGTTAATGACATGAAGGCTATGTTAACCAGTTTGATGAAAATATTTCAAATTGTATATAAAAACAGCACACTGTACCCCATGACAGTATTAATGTACACAGCTATGATTTAATGATTAAAAAAAGTGAATTTTTAAAAGTAAAGCTCATTTACTTTAAATGTCTTCTTTCTAACATACACTGAAGGCCATAAAACTCTCTCAAAATATCTTCTTTGCTTTACCCTACAGGTTATGAATAATTTTGGGGTTTTTTTTTTTTGAGTCAGAGTCTCACAATGTCACCCCGGGTAGAGTGCCTTGGCATCACAGCTCACAGCAACCTCCAATTCTTGGGCTTAGGTGATTCTCTTGCTTCAGCCTCCCAAGCTGCTAGGACTACAGGTGCCCACTACAATGCCTGGCTATTTTGTTGTTGTTGCTGCAGTTTGTTATTTAGCTGGCCCAGACCAGGTTCAAACCTGCCAGCCTGGGTGCATGTAGCCAGCACCTTACCCACTGACCTATAGGTACCTCCTATACAGGTTATGAATCATTTTTCTTGTCATTTAGTCTTACATATTTTATGATTCTCAGGTTTATCATTTTCCAAATATATGAATTTTGCTGTGAACTCTTATTTTGTCTTTTAAAAATATTTTAAATTAGAAAAGAGGGTCTCAGAGAAATTAACTCTTTGGTATTTGTTAAGACTTTCATCATGGCCAAGTACCTGGTCAATTTTGTAAAGTGTCAAGTATGTTTGAAAAGAAAGTTTGTTCTTTACCAATTGAGAATAGGGCCTTAAACTCTTCCAGTAACTCTTAATATTTATGGATTACTCTATTTCTTTTCAACTCGGTTAATTTTTACTTTATATAGGACCACAATGTATGGTGCATCAAGGTTCCTAACTACTAATTACTCATATTTCTACTGTGATTACATATAGTCCTCTTTATATTTAACAATTGCCTTAAAATCTTTAGTTATTTTTAATTTGCTAATATGTGCCTTTATATCCTTGTATACTCTTTCACTTGCAAACTTTGTGCTGTTATATTTCAGATGGGGTCTTATAAGTAGAATATAGCTGAATTTTCTGCTTTTATTCTATATGTGTAAGAGTCTCTTTTTTCATGGAAGTTTAAACTATTTATATTGGGATTACTAATACATTTGGATTTCACATGTTAGTTTATATTTTCTATTTACCATAATTTTTTCTTGGTTTCCTCCTATTTTCTATTAGATTGAATGGTTTTTTCAGTTCTCTTCATTCTCATTGTTTTCTCTATCATGATTTGGTATTTTATATTCTTTCGTTTTGTGATTAGCTTTAAAATATTAATGTGCACATTTGGATTAATGCCTCAAGTTAACAGTTTTCCCCTCATCAATAATACAAACTTCAATTCTCTCTGATACTCTACGTTGTTACTGATAGTATTTGGTTTAACCTTGGCTTGTAACTGTGAAAGTTATTCTTAATATTGTTTGATTAGAGTTTTTACCATCCTACATGAAGCAGACTGGAGCCTGCTATTAGGCTAACAGCTCTAAAAGCAGGAAACTGAACTAATGATTAATGATGTTGACCATCTTTTCATGTATTGGCCACTTATACATCTTTTTTGGAGAAAAGTCAATTCAAATTTTATGCCCATTTCTAAGTTAGGTTATTTGTCTTTTATTGTTGTTTTATAAGAATTCTTGGCTCGGCGCCTGTGGCTCAATTGGCTAAGGCGCCAGCCACGTACACCTAAGGTGGCAGGTTCGAATCCCCAGCCCGGGCCCGCCAAACAACAATGATGGCTGCAACCAAAAAATGGCCGGGCGTTGTGGCGGGCAACTGTGGTCCCAGCTACTTGGGAGGCGGAAGCAGGAGACTCGCTTGAGCCCAGGAGCTGGAGGTTGCTATGAGCTGTGATGCCATGGCACTCTACCCAGGGGGATAGCTTGAGGCTCTGTCTCAAAAAAAAAAAAAAAAAGAATTCTTTATATATTCTGGAAACAAATTTCTCATCAGACATATTTTTTTCCTTTTATTTAAAATTAAATCATAGCTGTGTACGTTGATACAGTCATGGGGTACAGTGTGCTGTTTTTATATACAACTTGAAATATTTTCATCAAACTGGTTAACATAGCCTTCATGGCATTTTCTTAGTTATTGTGTTAAGACATTTATATCCTACATTTAGATCAGACATTATTTACAAATATTTTTCCTTTCTCATATTAAAACCTTATATTTTATTAGTATTTTAATGTGTTTTTAGTAAAAGAAAGCATTTGAAGCATTTCATTTGCTCATCTCACTCTGCTACTGAATCAGGAAATCTATGTATGATTTTATAACCTCTTTTTTCACTTGCCGACATAAACATCTATCCATGACAATTCAAAGCGTGTGTGCAGCCATGGCTCTTGGATGCCCTGAGCAGCGCTCACATGGACAGGACTCACATGGGCAGTGCTCACTGGTCTGCACAGCGCCCGATACTTATTTGTTGCTTGAGCACTGAGTAACAAGGGGAAGCTGAGCCCAGTATCAGAAGAGGGGACTGTAAGACTAGGTAACATACAGGGTAAAATATCATGTGCAACTTGGCCAAATAAAATATTTCCAGGGAGACAGAACAGAGGTGTTTTCTCCAGGAAGAAAGGTGTTATTAAGTTCCCTTAAGATTTAGAGCAGAATATTTGCTAACTCATTGACAGCTCTGAAATCTGTCAACAATATAAGAACAGCCTCAAATTGACTGGCTTTTATTGGTATTTCAGAGACACTAAATTAAATGGGATTAAATGTACAGAAGGAAAGTCTTTGAGGATCAAAAAGGCTCTTTTGACTCAATCCACAGGATCACTTGAGCTTTATGAGTTCCATTTCTGATATAAAGGACTGCAATTTCCAATGGCATTTTCAAACTCAACGGCTTGTACCAAGCCCTCCAGAGTTTATTCTGAGCAAATGAAGTGCTCTGAACCACAGGCTTATTGGAGGAAGGGAATGACCATCTCTTACTTATTAGGCTCTCTTGCCCTGCGGTATCTCATGGAAGAAGTCATTGGGCAGAATTGTATAGGATAACATATATATATGTGTGGGTGTGTGTATATATATATATATATATTTTTTTTTTTTTTTTGAGATAGACCCTCAAGCTGTCCCCCTGGGTAGAGTACTGTGACATTACAGCTCACAGCAACCTCCAACTCCTGGGCTCAAGCAAGTCTCCTGCCTCAGCCTCCCAAGTAGCTGGGACCACAGGCACCCGCCACAACACCTGGCTAATTTTTGGTTACAGCCGTCATTGTTGTTTGGCAGACCAGGCTGGATTCGAACCCGCCACCTTAGGTGTATGTGTCTGACGCCTTAGCCACTTGAGCCACAGGCACCAAGCAGATAACATATATTGATTAAAGAATCAACCGAGACTCATACAAGACGAGTTACCTGCTTTGAAATGTTCTGGGACAAACCAGGCCTTCAAATGGTCAGCCATGTGAAAAGAGTGATGGGTTTAATGTCAGAGGTTAGAGTACAGAGCTGGGCTCATTACTCACCCAAAAAGCTCCCATCTTTCATGGACCTCTATTTTTTCAAATAGTACTTATTCATGGTCTCCTGGCCATCGCAATGCCAACTCTGATAGGTTGAGGGAAAGGAAGCACTGTTGTGTTGAGAGGAGGCACACAAGCTCAGTGGGACCAGATGTCATGCTGAGTTAGTCATGTCTGCCATGGTGCAGCCAGCAGAAGTGACGGCATGTGTGTCACTCATTTGCTATCCCTCAATTCGGTTACCAAAGGGACAGAATTTTGATCCATAGCTATGGGCCACCCCTTGATGGTCACAGGTACTACCGCTCTTGGACTGCCAATCATTCACTCAATTGGTCACCTGCTTCTCTGGGCACTGAGGATAGAAAGAAAAAGACATAGCTCCTCTCTTCATGAAACATGTATTAAGGTAGAAATTCAGATGGTGGAAAACTAAGCAAAACAAAATAACAAACATTGTGAGGCATTTTGTTACAGAATATGTAGGGTGCTGAGACCAAGAAGAACACGAGGACCTACTTTAGATACAGTGTGAAAGAGGTTTTTCTGGGGAGATGGTGTTTCAGTTAATAAGATGGGAAGAGCTAGCCAGGTGGAAGACACAGAATCCCAGTCAGAGGTAGCAGGAGAGAAAAAGAGCTTAATATTTGTGCAAGGCCAGGAGGAGAATAAGACACAAGCTCTGGAAAAGAGTTTGGATTTTATTCTAAGTGAAAAGGGGAAGTCACTGAAAATTGTGAGCAGGAAAATGTCAGTCACTGCTTGGTGAGGCCTGACTGTTCGAGGCCCTTGTGAGTAGGGAAGTATGGGTAACACTGTAGTCATATGGGAAGGGTGGCTGAGGTCTGGACCGGGCAGGAGCAGGAGAGATGGAAGAGGCAGGATGATGTCTGATGCACGTGCTCAAGGCTCAGAGAGGGAACCAGCCTCTGGTATATAAAATGACATGGGGGAGTGAAGCCATTTATGGAGAGAAGGAAGACTAGGATGGACAGGGGCTAAGGAGCAGTGCCAAAGGGACATATGTGTGTTTTAGTAGCTCAGAGGAGAGGGTAATGAGTTTGGAAGTCACCTTCATAAACATCTTCATACACAGAATAATGATGAGCCAACTTAGGGGACAGTGGCAGTGGGAGGGCCTATGCCAGGAAAACTCAGGCAGAAAGCTGAAGAGGGGAAATGAGACACAGAGGCTGGGTGGGGGGATGACAGAGCAAGAGGATATTTTGAGAAGGGATGGAGAGAGCGGATGACCGTTGGCTATAAGGACAGGATGTGTCCACTGGATTTGGCAGCATGGAAGTCAGGGGTGACACTGACCAGGCCAATTTTGGGGCGGGGGTCATGGGGCAATAGCCAGGCTGTTGTAGACCAAAGAGTGAACGTGAGGTGAAGTATTGGATCCGTTAGGGAATATTTCTTCCATTAATGTTTTTAAGAGTCAGGCTCTAAAGGGGGAAGCCCAATTGCAGTGTAAAAATATTTATGATAATTTAAATGTATGTTTTGCTTTTAATTTGCCATGGGTCTTATCACTCTCTTACAGGGTAATTTCAGGCAGAATCATTTTGCTGTTTTAAACAGTGTTATAAATAAATCAGTCAAGTCTTAAAGAGCTTAAGATACCATAGATCTATGAGGAGAGAGAATAAAATTTATATATTTGTCCCAAATGTTAGAGTGAATGACATACTCCAATAGGCTATGTGGTTACCAGCTATAAATGGAGAATAGTGGGTCAATCCAGGACTTTTGTCAGCCTCTTTAACCCTGGGAATGGAAACATGTGCCATGCACAACGTGCCTGATGGCAGCACTGCCCAACAACACTGTGGGGGCCTCGTCAGCTCAGCCAGCAAGGGTGCTAGGGAGGGGCTAAGAGGGGCTGGCTCTGCTCCTCACAGTTATAAGTCACCTAGCTCTTTTAAGCTTTGGTTTCTTTTTTTGGCAAAGAAAGATATCCATTGTCTTTGGAAATGTTTGTTGCAGAAGTAAATCAAAAAATACCCAAGTTGCACAGAAGGTGCTTAAAATATAAAAGCAATTGCACAAATGTCTAGAACTATATCAGTTCAAGCCAGGTAAGCTTCCATCCCACAACAGGTGCTCAGAAAGGCTCCATCTTCTCATCAGATCTTCTGGAAAATTTAGCTGAAAGCCACTAGTCAGAATATAATTTACCAGTATCAGGTCAGTCAAATTATTTCTTTGATTGAAAAGATAGTCAGGATAAAAAGTATTATCTCTCATTACTACAGTTCTTTTTTTTGTTTGTTTCTGGGAAGTGAGGGAGTAAGGGTAATGGTAATAATTCTTTGTCTATCTTGAAACATTTTTGCTAGTTACTGTCTCAAAATAAGAAGAAGATATTTGTACCAGAATGTTTATTGCAGCCCAATTCATAATTGCTAAGTCATGGAAGAAGCCCAAGTGCCCATCAACCCATGAATGGATCAATAAGTTGTGGTATATGTACACCATGGAATATTATGCAGCCTTAAAGAAAGATGGAGACTTTACCTCTTTCATGTTTACATGGATGGAGCTGAAACATATTCTTCTTAGCAAAGTATCTCAAGAATGGAAGAAAAAGTATCCAATGTACTCAGTCCTACTATGAAACTAATTTATAGTTTTCATATGAAAACTATAACCCAATTATAGTTCAAGAATATGGGGAAGGGGGAGAGGGAGGGGAGGGGACGAGGGAGGATAGGTAGAGGGAGGGTAATTGGTGGAACCACATCTATGGTGCATCTTACAAAGGTACATGTGAAACTTACTAAATTAGAATATAAATGTCTTAACACAATAACTAAGAAAATGCCATAACTAAGAATATTTAGCCCAAAGCCACTAGTCAGAATATAATTTACCAGTATCAGGTCAGTCATATTATTTATTTGATTGAAAAGATAGGCAGGATAAAAAGTATTATCTCTCATTACTTCAAAAACAGCTATGTTAACCAGTTTGATGAAAATATTTCAAATTGTATATAAAACCAGCACATTGTACCCCATGACTGCATTAATGTACACAGTGATGATTTAATAAAAACAAAAAGGAAGAAGAATGAGATTTAAAAAATTGAGGTCACTAAAGAGACCTCTAGTTTATATTTAGCATATACAAGCTATAATTGATGGGGAATTTATAGACACAATCAGGGGAAAAAGGGGTTGGGGGATGAATGCACATTCACATAAATCATTTCTGTGGAACCCATTGAAATAAGTAAAAATAATAGAAACAGATGCTAAGTAAGTGCCATGGTTAATAAAATCAAGAAATCCCCACAGTGCTTCTGCTCTCCCCCCAAAATAGACTATGGAAGATGTCGAGTGACATTTGGATGTCCAGAGGGAAGACAGTGAGTTCAAACACACTTCCATTCTGACCCTGAGCAAGTATAGAGCTTTCTAGTAACTCATGAGAGCACCTTAGAGGCATTATGATTCTTTTCTTGAAAAGAAGAGGAACAAGGGAATGGCCAGGTCATGAGAAAGCTGGGACCTTCATACTGTAGACTCATATCAATACCACAGCCTATTAGAGCTTTGTTACAAACTCAGATGTTGGGAAGGAACATGTGAGAAAGAGAAGGCAAAGGGCATCTAGCCTACAAGAGGCAACACACTCCCAAGTTGGTAGGCTCATCAGATCCAGTGAAAAGAATCAATGAAGGAGGTATCCCCACCTGAAGTTGCCTACTGTCCCAGCTCACTCTGTGCCCACCTTCTAGCACCATGCCCCCCACAACCAGCCCCAGCTACACCTGCCCCTGTCAGCATCATGGTAGCTTAGAGAAGGCCCCTCCATAGCCCTAGGGATTCCACAAAGCAGTGTGACAATCCACTGTCTTAACAACTTATCTTATACAATCTGTAAACAGGTCAATCACATTTCCCATCTCCTCCAATCAGCCACAGGACATGAAACAGACAGGATCCTCCTATTAAAAGCTTTGAGTGACTTTGTTTGAGCAGTGGCCCAAGAGGAATGGAGGTGTGAGGGCTATGAATAAAGGAGGCTGACAGAGAATGCTCCAAATATAGGCAAGAGGAAGCCTCTTTTTCTGCCAAGTCACATTCTGTACAAGTGAGTACCCTACCTCCTCCTCCTTCTCCACCCACTTCCTTATGTGTGGCCCACTTCTTCTTTAAGCTGCCTCTGACATAGACCACATCAACCTTAAAGAAAGGAAACTCTCCTCTAAATCTTAACTTCAAAACAGAAATGAAGAAAGTGTCACAAAAACCAAGAATCACTGATGAACCCATGATACCCCGTTATGTCCCAGGAAAATCAGCATGTTACATATTATGACTTTTAAAGCAGAATTAACACCAAATCATATATAAAAACTGTTGCCTTCATCCCCTTTCCCGATATTGACTGCCAAGACCAAGCCTCTTTCTTGCTTTTCCATGGTCTCCCCTGTGTAGCACAGGAGACTGGAAACATGAAAATGACATTTTCAGACTCTTTTGCCAGCTAGTGTTGGTCAAGCTCTGCTAATGGGAGTCATTCGTGTGAGACTAGAAGGTGGAAGGTGGAATGGAGAGCCCACTGTTCTGCTTTATCTTCCAGTAGAGATAGACACTGTGGGTGAATGTGGCCTCCTTGGCTCCTTCGTGGCAGCGGGGGTTCCTTTATAGCAAGGATGGCAGCAGTTGTGACACCACTGAGCAAGTGCAGGCTTGCAGGATCCTAATTATACCGCTTTCGCCCTTTTTTCCTCCATCCCTAAAGGCAGACACAGACTCTCTCAGTTATTGACCACTGGGCGATATCAAGTGCTTCCCATTGCTTTCCCAGCTCTTCTAATACTTCTGTAATTAATGCCCCCCAATTAAAATCCCTCCTGTATGAAAGCTCTGGAGGGTTCCTGTTTGTTCTCTTGATGGTTCTCTGACTGACACATCTTCTGAGATCTGAAGTCACAGGCTGTCAGATTTTCTTAAAGTCCCCATTCCACATGGCCTCCTTGACACCTGCACTCATGTCATTCTCCCAATAGCAGGGAGCGACTCCTTCAGCTCCGCTCGGTTTTCTCTTCAGATTGATTCCCGTTTCATAACTTTTTCCCAGAGTTTGTTCCTTGGTTCTCTTCTTTCCTCCCTCTACACCCCCTCCATGTGTGCATCATCAACTGTTGTTCGTGGGCCAGGGGTTTTCACATCTCTGGTCTCATATTTTCTCCTAAGATCTGTAATGGGGTTAGGGTTTTTTCCCTAGGGTTTATCTTCTCCGGGGTCTTGTATGGAACTGAACTTTAAATGTCTAAAACTATATTTATTATTTTTACCTCTGTATTTTTTTCCAAAGGGCCTACTTTCTATCCAGAAATCCCTCCAGAATCCTAACAGTCATCCTCAACTCCTCCCCTACTTTCAAAATTCTGCTTTCAATCTTGCACCAGATCCTACCCATTTCACAACAAAATTGCCTTAAACACATTGCTGGTCTTGCTTGGCCATGGCCTTGGCTGGGGCCCTCCACACTGCACTGCTAGACTCTATTCTGAGCCAGCCACAATGACTACAGCAGAGTGACTATCTCAAGAACTTGTGCCTGCCTCTATTACGGCTCAGAACCATTGATGATGACCACAGAACCATGCATGTCCTGACCCCTGGAGCTGCAAAGAACTCTCCACCTCTGCTTGCCTGTGATCTTTCCTCCACATGCTGTGTTGTTCTCCCCTTTTCTTACTGACATATTCCTTCTCTTTTTCCTCCAAGACCCACTTCAAATGTCACCTTCTCTATCAAGTCTCCAGTCTTGTCATGCTTAGCTAGAGCTTTGTATCTAACTCTATTATAGCACATACTACAATAAATTTTAACCACTTATGTGCCTTTGACACGACAATGAAGTCCTTAAAGAGAAGTACAATGATGGTTTCTTTGTCCTTAGTGCAGAAGGACTGGCTTGGAATCACATGGTAGAATGGGCATGCCCTTTCTCTCTCAGTACAATTTCAGTCAGTGGGCAAGGGATTGTTTACAATGAAGCATGAGCATTGGCCAGACATAAACCCCTAATAAGAAGTTAGTTAGGTTTTTAACACTGTATAAAACATGCAGGCAAAACAACTAACTGACCACCATTTGACCAACTCTTCTATGCTTCTTTACATTTTAATCATGCATACAGCAAGACTTTCTGGCTTCTGCTTGCTTTTAAATTACCTGAAACAAAACACCACAGGAAAGCTAAACTATTCACAGATATATAATGACCAGCGGTTCTCAAATTTTCAGTCCCACTAAATTGATAGGATTCTTCTTTATTATTTCTGAATGAGAGGTAAATATATCAGAATTTAAAATGTTTTTATTCCTCATTCATAGACCAATATATACAAATAAAAGTTTCCATAGCCCCAGTCTTTGGCTGAGTTCAGGCACTCCCTCCAGAGTTGGTGAAAACTTGTACCAACCAGGTGGCATCCACAGAAATAGATGTTTTTGCCCTAGAGAATTTTCTTCCTGTTGTTGAGCTTATTGATATAGATCTGACCTTGAGCAGAAAACTATCTCCCAAGAGAAAAGAAGCTGTCATCACTCTCTAGGTTGTTATAAACAAAACAGAAATGTTCCAGTCTTCATTCTGTCACTTACCTGGGAAGAACATGGGCTCCAAGGCTCTCTAGGCTCCAAGCATCATGTATTTTCTGACACTTAATGGATCAAGCATTGTATGTGAACTCCTACTTTAGTTCTATTAATTTTTGATTTATCCATGGAGAACAGAATATTTATAAAGGTAAATGTCAGCTTGTGGAAGGATGCCAAACTCCACTGATGATGCACAGTAGCTAGCAAGCCAGTTACCCTCTGGGGTTCATCCCTACTGATTCTCTTGACCTGGAGCTTCCCCTGTTACTGCAGAGTGAAACACCTTCTGAAAATGTAGGTACAAAAAGGGAACTGTCAAAAAATCTACAGGCTATTTTTTAAAACTGTTTTTTCTACAGGCTATTTTTAAAAGCATCTTAAAATATTTTGCTTCTTTAATCTCTTCCTTACCAAGGCAAAGGCAGGTAAAGACTTATTTGCCTTACTCATGCTTTTATAAAAGGAGGGAAATCTAGAAATGACTACTCTGTATGAGGCATCTGGTAGGATTTATCCATGAAAACCTCTTTGAGGCAGAGGAGGAGAGGCTCCCACACTTTGCTCAGTTTGCTTTCTGGAGGACATTCACATGTGGCTGTGTTCTGCATTTTGGTGACGAGTGCCCTGTGGTGTGAGTGGAATACCTTTGCTTGAACAGCCTCAGAACTGCAGCTTGAGAGCACGTGATAACAATGCATTGGCTATGGTGTTAGAGAGGTACACCATGCAACCAGTTTTCAGAACATAATATACAAATATTCATATATAATTTAGAAAAATCAGTGGTGCTCAGGAGAGTGATTATATACTTCATGCATAAATTTTGTCATTTTCTATACTCACAGCTCTTCCTAGCTGCATCTACCATACTTGCAACTCATATTCTGCTCCCACAGTGTCTTAACTCAAAGAAAACCTTCCTGGTATAGCCCTTCTCATTCCATAGAAAGTTAAATAGGCCCAGAATAACATGTGCAACATCACAAGCTTGCTTACCTATCTGCTCATGTCTTTAATCTTCATCTTTGTCTGAAACATAAGCAGTGATTGGTAAGACTTGCCACATAGCTGGGGCCTAGACCAAGGTGCAAAACTCAAAAAGTATGGGGAATGAAGTACAAATTTTATTTTTGAAAATAAATTCAAGTAATTTAAACAATACAATTATGTTGACTCTATCACCCGTCTAAAAGTTAAATAATAATAGCTAAGATTAAAGTAGCATTAAACATACTGATTCAAATACAGAAGCAACTTAGAAACAATCTTAAAAGATATCAGTTCAAAACACGTATTCCTGATACCTTGTAGAGATATTGTTGCGTTTGCTAACTCAATTTGAATGTTCAAAAAGTTTTTCCTTCCAAAATAGAGTGTCTCTTTTAGGAATTAATACATATAGAATTAATCTTAAGACTAATTCTTAATGACTTATAACCCTACTGGTAACTCATGTTTTTAAAAAACATACATTTAGGGCTGATAAACATTTTTTCATGTGTTTGTTGGTAATTTGTCTGTATTCTTCAGAGAAGGTTCTGTTTACGTCTCTTGACCACTTATGAGATTGTTTGCTCTTTTCTCGATTAGTTTAGGTTCTCTGTAGCTTCTAATTATCAGCCCTTTGTCAGATCCATAGCACGTAAATATCTCCTCCCATCCTGAAGGTTGTCTGTATGCTTTAGTTGTTGTACCATTAGCTGAGCAGAAGCTTTCATCATGTCCCATTCATTTATTTTTGGTTTTCCTGTAATTGCCAAGGGAGTCTTCTTCATAAAGTCTTTTCCCAGGCAAATGTTGTTGAGAGTTTCTTCCACACTTTCTTTTAGAATTTTTGTCATTTCATGTCTTAAATTTAGATCTTTTATCTAGCAAGAGTCAATTTTTGTAAGTGGTGAGAGACGTGGGTTCAGTTTCAGACTTCTACATGTGGCTAACCAGTTCTCCCACATCACAAAGTCCCAAAGCTGCAGATGCTGGTATGGATGTGGAGAGAAGAAAATACTTTTGTACTACTAATGCCACTGCAAATTAATATAGCCTCTATGGAAAGAAGTATGGAGAATCCTCAAACAGCTAAAAGTAAATCTTCTACTTGATCTTGCAATCCCAATACGGGTATCTACCCAGAAGAAAAAAAATCATTTTACCATAAGGACATTTGGGCTACAATGTTTATTGCAGCCGAATTCATAATTGCAAAGAGGTGGAATCAAACCAAGTGCTCATCAACTCATGAATGGATTAGTAAACTATAGTATATGTATGCTATGGAATACATTCAGCCATAAAAAGAAAGAGACTTTACATCTTTTGTGTTAACCTGGATGGAGTTAGAAAATATTCTTCTTATATATATATCCAGAAGACCAAAAATCACCTTATAACAAAGATATTTGCACCAGAATGTTTATTGCAGCCCAATTCATAATTGCTAAGTCATGGAAGAAGCCCAAGTGCCCATTGACCCATGAATGAATTAATAAATTGTGGTATATGTACACCATGGAATATCATGCAACCTTAAAGAAAGAGGGAGACTTTACCTCTTACATGTTTACGTGGATCGAGCTGGAACATATTCTTCTTAGCAAAGTATCTCAAGAATGGAAGAAAAAGTATCCAATGTCCTCAGCCCTATTATGAAACCAATTTATAACTTTCTATGAAAGCTATAACCCAATTATAGCCCAAGAATATGGGGAAAGGGGGGAGGGAGGGGAAGGATGGGTGGAGGGAGGGTAATTTTTGGGACCACACCTACGGTGCATCTTACAAGGGTACATGTGAAATTTACTAGGTATAGAATATAAATGTCTTAACACAATAACTAAGAAAATGCTGTGAAGGCTATGTTAACTAGTTTGATGAAAATATTTCAAATTCTATATAAAGCCAGCACATTGTATCTATGATTGCATTAATGTACACAGCTATGATTAAAAAAAAAAACTTCTTAGTAAAGAATCACAAGAATAGAAAAGCAAGTGTCCAATGTATGCAATACTAATATGAAACCAATAAACAACTACATCCCCACATTAGAGAAAAACACAACTAAACTGAAGGGGGGGGTGGGAAAGGGCAGAGAGGCAGAGGGAGGGGTATTGGTGTTGCTTTCACCTAATGCACAATGTAAGGGTATACAGCACATCTCCTGGGTGAAGGGCTCAACTACAACTTGAACTTTACCTAATAAATGTAAACAAGGTAACCTAATCATCTGTAACATATTAATCTTATATTTAAAAAAGTAAAAATCTTAAAACAATAAAAACATACATTTTACCTATGTTCTCTAACAACAAAAAATGGATTGAATTTGTTCCTTAATTCCTGGAACATTTACTCATTCTTTTGTTTATTCACTCATCAAATACTTTAAGCTCATATTTTGTGCCTGGCTTTTTGCCCAGTGTTGGGGACAGGAAGCATATCATAGCTCACAGCCTAGGGGAATAGACAAACATAAAGACACAATTACAGAACAAAGTCTGAGGTGCTTGAGATAAGTGTACAAAATGGCAGGCAGCAGAAGCAGATGGTCAGGGAGGTGGGGTGCAGTCCACAGCAGCAGTGGTGCTTGAGCTAGGTGGGGAAGGATACACAGGTGTTTACCAGCAGGCCAGTGGAGGAGGATACTGTGCGGAGAAAGAACATCTGTGCAGAAGTGGAGACACAAAACTGAACATGGTGTGTTTGGGATGGAGTGAGTCGTTGGTTCAGTGGCTAGAGTCAGAGGTGGAAAAGGCAAGGGGGAAGAAGTCTGTGGTTGGTCCTAGATGGCCTCGTATGCTCCATTAAAGAGTGAACATTTTGAATAGTAAATGACAAGAAGACAATCTTGGTCCTCATTGAGCACTGACATTGTCAAATCTGTTTTGAAAAGGGCACTCCTAACACATAAGAGAATGGATTGGATTAGAAGGTGCAGCTAGATTAGAGAGACACTGGTTAAACCTTTTTTTTTTGAGACAGAGTCTCATTATGTCACCTTCAGTAGAGTGCCATGGCATCACAGCTCACAGCAACTTTACAAGCTTGGGCTTAAGTGATTCTCTTGCTTCAGCCTCCCAAGTAGCAGGGACTATAAGCCTCCACCACAATACCCAGCTATTATTTTGTCATAGTTGTCATTGTTGTTTTAGCAGACCTGGGCTGGATTTGAACTAGCCAGCCCTGGTGGTACACGGCTGGCTCTCTAGCCACTGAGCTACAGGCACCGAACCTGGTTAAACTTTTTTGTAATAATGACAGTTACTGAGGCTGAAGTTATCAATGAATAGCACATAATGGAAAGGGAAAGGAAGAAACGAACTTGAGAGATTTTTAAGATGTCAGCTTAATTAAATGTTGGGGTTCATTGTAGTGAAAAGCTGAAGATAGCAGTGGTGTTTCTGGTATGGGCTGTTAGATAGGTGATATGTATTATTATCTGCGATTATTTCTTTCCAGTATTTTTCTCATGCTTATTATTTTTGTGTGTGCCTAGTTTATTGATCTGATTGTTCTAACGTCAGAGGACTGCATGGAAGTGACTTCTTTTTTGAACCCCTGAATTGCCACAATTTCTGGGCCTGTAAGGAGGGGTAAAAGCTGTCAGAGAAAGAGGATAGAGGGCCAGTGTTGGCTGAGTTTGGACCAGAGAGTTGGCCACAAGTGAACTTGCCCCGTGTTTAGTTTTGACTCATTGATGCAAAGTAAACATGTATAGCAGGTAAGAAGAAAGCAGACTGGAGCTCTGGAGAGAGATGTAGGCACTTGATTTATATCAGGGCATCATGCTTATAAAAGTTGGAGCTGAAACTCTGTAAATACATTTCTGAGGGTGAAAGAGCAATGGAAGAGTGCTGAGGACTAAATATTGGAAATTACCAGTAGTTAGGCATCAAAAGAAGAATATACAAGCACTGATGAAACTAAGTAATATGTTAGAGTGTTGAGAAGGAGACTAAGATAATGCAGTAATATGGTGGCCAAAGAAAGAGGTATCTTCAAGGAAAGGTCAGGGAATGGTAATCCATGTGCACCTTGCTGGGCTGTGACTTGTATTTTTTAGATGAAAAAGAGAAAGCTCCTCAAGCTCCCAGATGTCTCAATTTTCATGAGCAATTCTTCTCTGCCTGTTCCTACGGACCACTGCTACTTGGCCAATGAAAATGCATGTAACACCCAGCTACAAACGAAGGGTCAGAAATGAGCAAAAATATGAACAAACAATTAAAGAAAAATGAACAAAAGCTTTAACAAACTACTCATTATACTAAATATTAAGAGAGAAAGACTTCACATTAGATATCTAAACGTTAACCTGCAAAATGCAAAAGCTAATTGACTCTTCCTCCCCAAACTCAGAAAGTCTGGCCGTATCAGTCAACTTAGGTACAGCTGGAATTTCCAGAGTAAATCAATTCCTTGTCTCGCATTCAGAAAAATAAGTCATTTATTTTAGACTCTTGGCCCTTTTCTAGGAAATCTACCTGAATAAAGAGATTTAGGAAATTGTCCAAAGTTCCCATACGTATCTCTGTCAGTAAAACTGCTGTTGGTACTGGGTATGCAAACACAAGGAACAGAGCTACAAGCATATGCAGTGCCTGCTCAAAAGGATACAGAATCAGTGGTCGGCAGGAATGGGTTTGAGAAATGACTTGTCTGCCATAGGCTGCCTGACCCTGGGCAAGTCACTTACTCAATAAGAATTCAGTGCATCCGTATGCTTAGTAAAGAGACTGAACCTGGTTGAGGGTTATGAATAATTTCAATTTGTATCTATACTCAGCTGTGCACCTTGCCATACACTTATGGGTTGACAGTGCTCACCAGGAGGACTGCACTGAGAGGGACTCTGAGGGTACAGGTAGATACCCTAGGAAGGGTACCACATGTCCGTTCTGCTCCTGGATGCAGCAGGAAGAGGGAGAACCAGAGACTTGCATTTGACTTTGCTTAATATGTGCTAAGTTCCCTTCCAGGTTTAAGGGTCTATATTTTATGAACTGGTAGCCAAAATTTTATTGTTTAGATAGTAAATTCCAAGAGGGAGAAATCAGAAATTCCAGAAATCCAAAATACAGGAATCACAATGCTGTATTATGTCAATGAGGGAACTGAATTTGAGCTTCAAGAACGACTTTCAGTTTTCCTAACTGGAAAAGGTGGTATTATGTGACCCTGCCTGCCAACCTAGGTCAGTTCTTTACAAGAAACCCACTGGGCCATGAAATCTATAACTTGACTACAGCACAGATTTTAACTTGATGTACCTTAAGTTTGTGTACATTAATAAGACAATCTTTGAGTAGGTGGGGACATTCAGTTTGACATACAGTAGTTTTGAGCTGTCACTGTGACGTCTGTCATAGATTAGATTTGAGAAGCAGAGTCTAAGGCAGGGATTATCTTTAAAGGGATTCCCTCAGGAGAGAATCCACTGAGTAAGGCTGTGGTCTTGGCTGGAGTCAGCTTCTGACCCCACAGGGAGCTACAGAGTATGAATTACAGCAGAGTTCCACTATCTCATGCAAGAGATGCAAGAGGGCTGGGCTTTTGTATTCCCACATCGGCTGGCCTGTGGCATGAATCTTCCCTGGCAGTGGGGAGGCTTGGAGGCAGATCCTGCTGGGTGTATGGCAACTAGCTGAAGGGGCTGGTGACAGCTCACAGCTGCCAGAACCCAAGCCCTAGGGGATGGGCACACCAGGAGGTGACAGGGATCAGGGTGGGACATCAATAGCGACTCCTAAACTATCTAAGTATAGATATTTAATAGGTTCTGGAAAGCCAGGTCTAAGACTCAGAGGACAAACCTGGGCAGAAGATAAAAATGCAGGAGTCACCAGCACAGAGTTGTATGAGATTATCCAAGAAGAGAGGACAGAAATAAGATACAAAGGGAGTCTGGAACCAAGTCACCTGCTTCCCTGTGAAGCCACAGACTAGGTAGGAAGAAAGCATAAGAAGTCAAGGCTGACATGGTTAGCTTTGCCCAATACCACCAAGGACTAAAGGTGTCTATAGGGATTACTAAAATCAGTGACCTTACAGAGAATGGTTTTCTTGAAGTGGTGAGGCAGGAATTGGACCATAGTGAACAGTGGTTTATGAAAAAACTTATTTATTGCATTTTAGAGCCAATATAATGGTAGGTCATATGTGTTGTTTTGTTTTAAAAGTTTTATTATCACAATTATGTCTTTAAAAGACACAGAGTACAAAATAAAATCAATTGCCAAGCACACACATGCATAGAGGTACCTGTACATACACAATGGAGGGCTGAGGGTGGGCCAGCAGATGGTGGCCTTGGCACTAAGTTGGTCTGGGTATCTAACCCTCGTGCAGGATCTGACTCCCTTACAGCAGGAGTGCAGAGCCCCCCAGACCTCTATTCTGCTATGATCCTGCTGGTCCCCAAATCCATGCCCACTAGAGAGACATTTTTAGAATACTATTGTCACCTCTGGGATGGTGAGCCTGTGATGTCACAAAGGGTCATTTCTCAAAGCTGATCCAAGCCACTCTCACCTGTCCTTGCTGTATTCTGTGGGGCTCTCCCCCAAGCCCTGGCTTCACGGGCTCTCAGGTGGAATACAGGGGCCTGGAACAAACCTGAAATGATTCATAACTGAACTTTTATCTTGCAGCCACATTTTCTTAAATTCAATTTATTTAACTTATTGAGTTTAAGAGCTAATCACTTAAGCCAGTTAGAACTCTGACATTCCACACACAGCCCTGTAGTTCTATGACAAATCAACAAGGGTAAAATGCAACACTGGGAGAGAATTGTCTTAAGCTTGTACTTAACAAAATGGACTCATGAAAGTGGCCTCTCTCTCATTCTTAGAGATAACTTCCACTAACTACCAAAGCCCTGCTAAGATTGGCAAATAGTATGGACTCTACTACTCTACAAAGATCACCAAACTTCCTGAGCACAGGACTAGGCAGTTGACATAAGTGCCAAAGACCAGAGCAGGCAGGGGAGCAGTGGAACCCAGACTGTAACTCAACAACAGGGAGGCTACAGCTCAAGCTTGAACAACAGTTGTAACGCAGGGACAATATTGCAAATCCTCTGATTTTTCTACAGAAACTCCTGATTGGATTTTAAAGTAAATATTCTATTTTTGAAACACTTGCACAGGTCAAATAAAACCTATCTGTAACCAAGTTAAGGTCTTCAGGTCACCAACATTTGAGCCTTGTTATAAAATGCCTCAATGGCCTCAATGTGTAAGACCTTCCCAGGGAGATTAATGCTACAGTGGTGACAGGGAGAGGCAGTGGGGGGGGGGGAGTGTAAGTCTTGATGTCCTCATTGCAGCACTCATTAGGAAACTGAGGCCCAGGGGAGGGATGGCTGCCTAGGGGAACATGACCCTGGTGTGGTTCTACATCCCCTGTGTACATGGCCCAGGTCATTCCCACTACACCATGTCATCCTCAGAATGCCAATGTGAGTAACGATTCTGTTCCCAGGACCCTGAGGAAGTTCTGCTGATTGTCTGGATGCTTGCAGGAAAAAAATATACAAGGTGGGGGCGGGGTGGTGTCAAAGAAATTTAAAACTGTTGTTTTTTTAAATTGTATAAAGTTTCTTATTAAAAATGTTTGCTTATTATTTTTTGAGATTTCTTTGGCAAAGGGATAAAATTCAAATGAATTATACCAAAGGAGCCTTTTAAGACACTATTTGATCTTGGGAATTCTGGAAATGTTTACTAATCGCTCATAATTTTATTCCTATGGGTAAACACGGCTAAAGATCTATTTAAATAAGAATCATAAATCATTGCACAATTTCACAGAAAAGCAAATCCAAAGCAAAAACAAACAAAAAATGCGCCAGCTCTTCATAAATATTCTCCCAAACACCAGCATGTACAGAAGACCTATAGAGAGATCTATGTTTTCCTCTTTTTATGAAAATAAGGTTATAGTTATGAATAAATTTAATGTTTATGTTACATTAATAGAGTTTAGTGCTTCTGACACTAGGACAAAACACAACAGGAGCTGTGTATAGAATATGAACCAGACAAGAGTGAGGAAAAAAGTGAGAAATTGAGCATATTTTGCTTTAAATGAATCAGTTGCTCCCTGGCTCTCAAATGTGACTGCTTGACTAAATATAATGTGTGACCCCCCCAGGTACAAAGAACTTTCGCAGATGCTGATTCCATTCACTTGCACAGTAATGCTGTGTAATGGCAGGCAGCTATCAATTCTCCCCTGAACGGGCCAGGAATTCAAGGCATGGAGAGGTTAAGAAACAATCTCACAAAGCCAGTGAGTGGGGAAGCCTGGGGCTTGGATCCAGGCCCAACCCAAGCTCCGGGTTTTTTACCCATAGTAGGCCACCTCTCATAGTTAGGGACATACTACATCAAACAACAGAGGTTCTTTTATTTTCTATCGTGTTGCTGCAGGGTTAGGATCCACGTTCTCAGGGGAAGGTTTCAGACAAGGAGAGTCCTCCGGTCATGGACCTGGAAGGCACAGGCACATCCCAGACTCCTAGAATTTGTAAAACCCATCCATGGCTTCTCTCCTTCCACAGGAATAAAAGGTTTCTGCCTTCTAGTGGAGACCACTCTGCACATTTTGCTTCTCCCACACAGCACAGGTACTGTTAGTGTTCTCAGCAGAGGGTAATCAATGGAAGTGCAAAAATGTGATTCCTCTTATTAACCCCATGTCCTGTTTGCCCTACCCACACTCCACAACCAAAGATGCACAGTGGAGAAGGGTGTGAGGAGGGAACTGAGGTCACCAGAGTGAAGCTGTCTAGACTGGAAAAAAAAAAAGTAAGGGAGGGTATAGCAAACAGCAACGCCACAGGCAGGAAAGGCGAGAAAGAAAGGTACTTGCTCACTTGGTAAGTGCAGACCAGATACGCATTGAGAGGAGCTGGTGGCCAGGGGAGAAAGGCGAGTGTGATACAGAAGGGGTATGGTTCTCCAGAAAAACACAACCAACAGAAGAGAGACAGGGAGTACACATACATCCATACATATATGTGTAATACCCACATATATGAGATTTATTAATAGGAATTGGCTCATGCAGTTATGAAGGTTGAGTCGCCCCATGATCTGCTGTCTGCAGCTGTAAACCCAGGGATGCCAGCGGTGCAATCCAGTTCCATTATACAGGCCTGAGAACCAGGAAGCCAAAGGTATAAACCAGCGGTCTTCAAACTTTTTAAACCAGGGGCCAGTTCACTGTCCCTCAGACTGTTGGAGGGCCGGACTGCAGGCCCTGGGATGAGTCGGCTGCTAAGCAGGCAGCAGCAACAAAAACACCCAGCGGGCCGGATAAATGTCCTAGGCGGGCTGCATGTGGCCCGTGGGCCGTAGTTTGAGGACACCTGGTATAAACTCTGATCCAAGGCCAGGAGGAGATAAGATGACAAGTTCTAGCTCAATTGAGAAAGGAATAAAAAAAGAATAGTTCCTTCCTCTGGCTTTATTTTGCTCAGGCTCACAACAGAGAAGATGATGTCCACCTATACAGAGGAAAGCCATTTAATTATTAAGCCCACTGATTCAAATTCTAACCTTATTTGGAAACACCTTAGCAGATACACTACACTCAGAAATGGTGTTTACCTGGGCACGCTGGGACCCAGTCAAGTTGGCACATAAAATTATCCACCACAATGGGTAACTCTAATGAGATAAGAACATACGATACTATGCTTGGAGATATCTCCACAGACTTCAGTATTTCAGGGTTCCATAACTGTTGGGTTTTATTTCATTTTAACACACTTAGCTGTTTATAAAGTTGTGATGAAAAGCAATCTGCACATTGGAACATATTATGTATTAAATTTTAATATTTTGAAGACACCAGTGGGTCAACTTGAGCTTCTAGGTGAATTCAGAAGTTGCCCCTGTCATCTCCACTAGCCTGAAGAGCGTGACCTAAGTTGAGAGAGAAGCTGTAAAGTGTTACCATTAATAACTATTTACCTGTATGTATCTAGCTCTCCATGACATTAGGAAATCAAATAAAATATACCTACAGAAATAAATAGATATTGATATTGTTATGAGACTGCATTTGTAAGTCCTAATTTCAATAGTTATAAATATGGCTTTATTTAATCAGTAGAATTCATAAGTAAATATACTTTTGAATGTATACATTTATGAAAATAAAATACTGTTTTTATATCTTTTACATCATTGAGAATTGGCTTATTTTTAAAGTGGTAACCTCTACTTAGACTGGAAGTCGCTGAATAAGGATTACTTGAGATTGTAGGTTTTGCGTTTTTTTCATTTTTTATATTTATTCACTTATATTTTTCCTAAAAGAACCTGTAAAGTTGAAGTGGGGATTGTTTATTTTTTATATGCCCCAAGAGCTCTACTTTCCTGCTTCTAATTCTGTTTATAAAAGTTGGTTCATTAAACAAAAAAGAGAGAAAGGATTAAGGACAGAAACTGCATCTGTCTTCAGCTGCTGTAGTGCTCTGATGCCCATGAGCTTAATCACAACCCAGCAGGTGCCTGGGTCCACACATGAGGTTTGGGCGAAAACAGTGGGAAGAAAGTAATGCTGCCTGCAAGAAGAGGGAAACGCTCAAAACCAGGGGCTATGATGTCGGTGCTAAGTCAAGGTTACATATGTGTTACTTTCTGTCTGTACCCAAAAGAAAAACTCAAACCATGATTAGGGGTGAGGCTAGGTCACTGCTGAGGAGTGACAGGAAGGGGAAAGGGAAGCTACCCATTCTTCTCTTCTTCCTTAATGACAGAACTCTTGTTTTTAGCTGGGCTGTTGCTTCCCAGAATAAAGACCATGCTTCCCTAGGCCCCTTCTAGTTAGGTATGGTCATGTGACTAAGTCCTGGCCCATGAGATAAAAGTGGAAATGATGCACGGGACATACAGAGAGCTCACTTAGCTAGAAGGGGCATTGTTTTGTCTTTCTGCCGTTCCTCCCCTATCTTGCTCTCTGTTCCTGTTGGCTCAAGCTTTAGCTACCATCGTAATCTCTAATTTGGCCTTCAGAGTCTGTGTAGATCAGAAATATAGGAGCTTGGGTCCCCACTGATGTGGGGCAGCCAATATGCCAGTTCTGACCCCACCCCTAAATTTATTTTATGTGAAAGATAAGTAAACTTCTATCCTATTTGAGCTTCTGTTATTTGGGGTTTTTCAACTGTACATAGATCAAACTAACTCTGAGACAGGAGGGCAGAACCAAGGTCAAGTAGAGTAAGAATGAGGTTAGTGTGGAAAGGGAAGGCTGAATCACAAAGCAGACAGTAGCATGATTCAGAGCCAGATGGAAGTGAAAGGAAAGCAAGGATGGCATGAGAGGTCCAGATGAGGACCAGGCACCCCACAGGACTGCAGACCTCCCTCTGCCCTGGTGGCAGGGCAGGGGAGGCATGCCAGCCTAAAGCAACCATATTGGGCTGGAGAACCAATGCAAAGCACAGTGTAGCATATAGAAATATTCTTAACCCACCAGAGCGAGATGGGCCATGAGAAGGATCTACAAATGATCCTGTTCTAAGGCATCTGTACATGGCCTTCTGAAGGTTCCCAGCCTCACTGATTCATGACAGGCTCTTGGAACCAAATGGCTCTATCAAACACCCTAATTTCATCAGCCTGTAGGGTTTGGAAAAGGTCACTGCTCCCTGTCACCCAATTGGTTCCCACCTCACAGAATAAGTGGGGTAACCAGAGCTCTCTGCCCTGACAGGCACTGGACACCAAAAGAAGCTGTCACCTTGGCTGCCACTCTCAGTGGCCAGCTTTCTATGAGTACCTGGTGACCCTAATTCCTCAAGCCTTGGTGCTGCTCTTTCTCCTTGGCCTTGCTTTCCAGCACAATTCCCAGAAATCTCTTAGCTCTGTGCCTCAGAATAGCCAGTGCTGGTCCTTATTGCCTGCATATGGCTCCTTATCTGGCTGGCCATCTGTCTGAGACCCTCTCATTTGCTTTCTCTTCTTCGGAGTTCCCAGAATGGCATCTTCTCCCTAGGCTTATTCCCCTTGAAGGAGAGAGGAAAATCATCTTTTTAAAGAAAACATTTTGTGAAGAGGACAAGTGTTGGCATCAGAAAGACCTGGCAAGTTATTTACTTTAACTCTCAGACTTCTGTTTCCTTGTCTGCAATGAGGCCAATAATGCCTACTTTGTAGAGATGTTGGAAGCAGTGGGAATGAAATATGCATTCATAGTACTGTTCCATCATAGGCCTGTGATAAAAATCACTGCTTTCATAATTGTATAAGTATTAGCATTGGAATGACCATTTAATGGGACCATTAACAGATGCAGTCTCTGCCTAGGACATAGTATCTTCAGTGAAGCAGGGAGCTTTGACCTCTGGAAACAGCCCTGTCTATTCAGAAGATGTATAACCTCTTGAAGCCTATCTCAGATTGCTTCTCAGCAGGGCTGCTCAGGAAGTCCTGAACTTCCATTAGAAGGTAGCAGTCAGCCACCCTCCACTGTGCTGGCTGTGCCCAAGAGAGGACCTCCACAGTGGTGGGGTCTCCCAGCCTCCACAATTGGCCCATGCAGTTCTGGACTTGTTGCCTTCCTGTTATAAAGTGGGAACCCCCTATTTTCATGTCTCCCCCTTCCCTGCCCATCCTTATACCTTGGCTTCCCAGATGTTAAGTCCTGTGACCACCCTCTCCCCCAACTTCAGTAGGGGGGCAAGGACAGGCAGGAGGAGCTTTGAACAGGGTACAGAAAGCACACAGGCAGCAGACTGTGTGGGGCACCTGCCAGAATCATACCAGGTCTGCATCCCTAAGGTTGTCCTGATCCTACCTGGGCACAAGGAAATGAGAAGACGAGGGCAAAGCTGCCTGCAGAGAACCCTAAATTCTTTTGACTTCTCATTAATTTAGCATTACTACACTGAGGGGTTGCCTGGAATAAGTGTGTATACTGGATTGGGAACTGTCAGGCCTCCTGCGGTTGAGTGATATTGGAGGAACTGTGATGGTAGGAGTAGTGCAGAGCTCTCCTGCAGTTACCAATACTGCCGAAGGGCTATTCTCCCTTAGCTCTGTCTCCCAGCTCACGTTCTTCTGTGTCAGAGCTGGCTCTTGACTCTAGAATCACAGTGACAGTGCAATAGACTCTCATCCTCAAGTAATACTCTCCTATTTCCCTAGAGAAAAAACTGGGACCGAAGTGTGGGTTTATAGACTAGCTAACCAAGAGAAAATGGGCTGAAATTCAATACAGAAAAGACCATTTGGAAAAAAGGATAACATTACTTTAATGGCCTTAATGGGCTATGACTGTATATTTTTATATTAAAAATATCTTAGCAGGTTTACCCCGAAGCCTACATCTAAAAGTATATGGCACACCATTGGGGCATGGGACACAACTGGAAGAGGGACTCTATCTAACAAAGGCAAATATTGTAACTAGTTATTTGTACCATCACATTAACCTGAAATAAAGAAAAAAAAATAAATTTATCCATTGCTTTAAAGTTTATATTAAATAAATTCATACCTTATTGAAATTTCTATCTTTTGCTTATACAAATGCAGCCTACATAATTAATTCAGTTCTTTTCCAATAAACATGTATGGAAGTGGTACCTTGTACCATATGATATTCTAAGTTCAGAGAGGTTTAGAGACAAAAAAAGACAAGCCACAGTAGGCAAGTACTATAGATAGCGTGAAGACTCTGCCCAGAGCCCTTCCCAGGAGCCTATGGAGCATCTGAGAGGGCCACTGAACCGAGAGCCAGATATGTCTAAAAAGACATTTTTAGAAAACCTATGTAATGGTTAATTTTATTTGTCAATTTTTTTAGGCCATGGTACCCAGATACTTTGGTCAGAAAAGTCTGGATTTTGTTATCAAGGACTTTTTTCTTGTACACGAGACTAACATTTAAATCTGTAGTCTTCAAATAAAGCAGATTACCCTCCATTATGTGGATAGGCCTCATCCAATCAGTCAAAGGCATCTAAAAAAAGAGACTGACCTCCCTGAAAAAGAGGGAATTCTGCTGGTGGACTGCCTTTGGATTCAAACCGCAACTTTTCCCTGGGTCTCCAGCCTACCAGCCACTGTGCAGATTTGGGCTTGACAAGCTTCATCATCACATGAGCTAACTCTTGAAAATCAGTCATATACACATGCTATGGATCTTGTTTCTCTGGGAACCCACTACACCCTGCTCTGGGCCAAGGAGCCACATTAGACACTGAGCACATGGCAAGCATGTGCAGAAGAATAAACTGAGATTCACGCAGGTTAGGCCAATCTTGTCTCATCAGGATGTTTATGAAGGACAGCGGGAGAGTCGCAACAAGGCTGTGTGCCCTCAGGGAGAGGACACCTGAGTTAATGCTGGGAGCATTCATGAGCTCTAGTATTTCTCTTCCCTTTCCTCTCACAACTTCCTCATTGGATCGCCTATTTTAAAAAGGACCTGCCACATACTTACGTGTAAGGGAACACAGCCACAGCAGTTTTCCATTCAACCCAGGAGCTAGCCTCATGCCTTAAATAGTGGTCAAACTGAGTGCAAATGCTAGACAATGAATACTGCAAATACAAAGCGTGCTGGAATCACAGTCTTCATAACTGCCAGGCAGTGAGATTAATGTTTAATATAAAAATTCCCAGGAGGAGTGGGTGCTCACAGATTTCTGAAGTGAGATCACAGATGCCATTTCATTAACATCTCAAATCCAACAGGTTTTAAATTTTTGATGGGTCCTTGCAAAACTGCTTCTTCTCTAGGCATCCCAGGCCTGGTAAATGGCACCTCCACCACTCAAATGCTCAAGCCAGAAACGGGATGTCTTCCTGGCCATGCCCACCACTTACCTGTCACCATCAATGTGGTTCTACATGTCCTCACTCCCAACCATAGCACATCTGGAATCCATTGACTTGTCCCCATCCTTGCTGTCAGTCCCAGAGTCCAGCCTGCCTCATCACCTGGAGGGACCACTGTAACAATCTTTCTAAATTAGGGACATTACTCCTTCTTCCCCATTTTTTTCTTCAAACTACAGCAAAAAGGACCTTTGAAAAATGAAAATCTGACTGAATTATCCACCTGCTTAAAATGTTTTCATAGAGCCCAATTTTTCTTCAAATGCATAGGCGCCCACTCAGCCTACTTAGTCCAGACTCATTCTTCCCCCTCAACCAGTGATGCTCTAACCACATGAACCCTCTTTCTGTTCTTTTAAAATGCCAAATGCTGGGCGGTTTCTGTGGCTCAAAGGAGTAGGGTGTCAGCCCTATATACCAGAGGTGGTGGGTTCAAACCCAGCCCCAGCCAAAAACTGAAAAAGAAAAGAAGATGCCAAATGCTTAACTTCTTTAAAGTTTTACCTTGTGATTCCTCTTCCCAGAAGCTCCTTGCACCAGTGTTTACTCAGCTGAACTCCATTTACCACCCCCTCCATTTCTTCATGAAAGGCCTTCCCTGGTCTGTCAGATTAAACTGAATCCCCCTATGATTCTCTCCATAGCACCTAGATTTCCTCCTTTGCAGACTTTTTGCCAATCTAAATATATATATGTGTGTGTGTGTGTGTGTATAGGCATTATATATTTTGGCGTATTTTGTTAAATATCTGTTTCCTCATTATAGACTCAGTTACAAAGAAGATTTGAAAAGTATTATATAACATTATATACATTATGTTGAAAAATATATGCAGTCAGACACTTAAGTTAGCGAACCCCTCCTAGAAAAAGTGCTAAAAATCTCATTGCTAAGTATCACTGTGGTCACCAGATGGTCAAGGGGAATACTTCTAAAGTGACTGTAGTGATATTCAGCAACGAGGTATGTAGCACTTTTGCTATTATGTTTTCCCAAACTTAAGTCTGACCTTGTAGACAAGATACTCAAAAGATGAGCATGACGTGGGTCCAAGACAACTGGCATGCTAACAGGTGGGCTGTCAACAGAGAGAGGCATCACAGCTAATGTTCCTATTACTAAATACTTCATTTTGGTGCCCATGAAGTCAAATCACATTGTTTCCTATCACTTCCCTGTGAAATCCATTTTCCATGTTCTAATACTTTCATTGTACCATGTTCTAATCTATATCATTTTGAAAGCCATGGTTGTTGTGCTTATTAATTTTGTACGCCCATTTCTACCTTGGAACAATTAACAAAGAGTAGATACAGTGGCCAATAAAGCCAGAATATAAACTTAAAAAATTGTAGAAATGGGGCTCGGTGTCTGTGGCTCAATCGGCTAAGGCGCCAGCCACATATACCTAAGGTGGCGGGTTTGAATCCCCAGCCTGGGCCCAACAAACAACAATGATGGCTGCAACCAAAAAATGGCCGGGCGTTGTGGCGGGCGCCTGTGGTCCCAGCTACTTGGGAGATGGAGGCAGGAGACTCACTTGAGCCCAGGAGTTGGAAGTTGCTATGAGCTGTGATGCCATGGCA
>CAUYQV010120689.1:0-13916 GCA_963574575.1 Galagoides demidoff
TGTACATTAATACACTTCTGGGGTACAGTGTGGGGTTTTCACATGCAATCTGAAATACTTCCATCAAACTGATCAACACAGCCTTCATGTCATTTTCTCAGTTATAATTTTAAAACATTCTGGTTCTACTCTTAGAGAGTGCCATGGCATCTTATGGCTGCTTCTCAACTTCAGCCGTAAGTAGGCAGGGTTATCTAGTGGCTTTTCATGATCTGGTCCAGACAGAGAGAAGCTCATGACAACCATTTACGCAGCTGCAGCAAAAGCTGCAGAGTCTCAGGCTCCCCACTGAGTGATCACATCGCTGGTAAACATGCTCCTTTCCTTGAAAGTGAAGCCTTCTCTGCTCTGAGCTGTGGGGCTGAGCATGTGCAGGAGCCTCTGGGGAGGGCAGGTCACCCTAGACGGTTAGTGCAAACACAGCGGCTGTCCCCAGCGGAAACTGGTCTCTTAGTAGCAAGTGCTGGGTCCACAGCCTAATCGACCTTGTGGAGTGCAGCTGGTGGGAGAGTGTTCATTCTTTCAAGCTGCTCCTTCTCGAGGACGAGCCCCTCACTGAACCCGAGGGGAGGGATGGGCCGCCTCTGAGCAGGTGCTGGGAGAAAGTTCAGGCTCCGGGCCCAGCACCTGCTTCCCTCTCCTCCGGGGACTGGTGGCACCAATGTTTTCTCCCTCAGCTGACTGCAACCCATGACCTCACCTTGCTGGACAACAGAATGTACTCCCAGCTCTCAATTATCCAAATGCAAAGAGCAAAGCAGAGAGTGTGTTATATGGGAGAGGGGCAATTCTGGCCAGCATTGGCTTTGGGGTGTGCTGCTTTTTTATTTCACATCTGTAGCATGTACGTGCACAGATGGATATGATCACAGATCTTTATTTTACGATGGGAAAAAGGAAGGGTTAGAAAAGAGCTGATTAGATACCACCGTTTCACTGGGTGGTGGCCAACTCCCAGTCCATTGCCCTTTTCAGTAAACTGTAATATTTTGTTTCCCAAATATCAACAAATATGCCTATTGCAACTGACAAACTTTTTTTTGGAATCATTACCCTAGGTGACCAAGGTGGAGAAGTGTCCTGAGTTCCATGTTTTCCTGTAGAGAAGGTCACATTGCCTTGGCCTTGCTCTCTCAGCCAAGACCAGCCAGGGATTGCTGTCTCTGGACTGCAGAGCCACTGTTGGCTCAGATTAGTGGGCCTCAGAGCCAGCTATACCCAGGTCTGTATTTCAGTTCTGCACCTTCCTTGCCTGCCCACCATGCAACTCTGGCCAAGCTGAGTTCACTTTTCTGAACTCAGTGCCTACTTTGGAAAGAGTCAATGACCTCTGCTGGGTCCCTGTTCCCTTTATGTGGTCAACAGTGGTTGCACATAGGCACAAGACGCTGTGCTGGGTAGTCTCTGTGTAGCATCTCCATCCCTTAATGCTTTAAACGAGACAGTTACCATCATACTCTTTATTTTACTGTAGAGAGGACCCCGAGTTTTCAGGGACTCAAACTTCAGGGCCAGGTCTTAGAGGCAGCCTTGTCTTAGCTTTGGAGCTCTCTTGCCAGGCACGGAGAATCCTGAGCTGAACAGCAAGACCCTCTGTTTAAGTAACTCACATTCTGCCCAGAGAGATAGACACATCAACAAAGCATTATGATGCGGAGGGATCAGGGTCCACGGAGTTTGGGGAGGAGCACTTGTTCCAGACGGAGTCCAGGGAGGTCTTCCAGGTATTGGTGGTGCCTCCATTGACTGGACATTGTTACCACAGGGAGAAGACTTATTTACAAAGACCTAGACGAACAGACCAGTTTAGTACATTTCGAGGTCCTACAGATATCTGTGTGGGAGCTATCTGTGGGGAGAGGTAGCTGAGTCTGATCACTGAGTGGGCCTGCAGGCACCATGTGAAGGGGGAGTGTGGGCCTGAAAGCACTGCGGACCCACACAGAGTCTCAGTAGGGAGTTACATCATCAGATTTCAGTTTTAGAAAGATCACTACCTACCTTACAAGATTTCTGCAGGGATAGTCACAGCCTCACTACAAAATTGTTTGAGACTGTGGTTGGGCTTCTTGCAAAAATAATATACAAGGCAGTAGATTAATAGCCTTTTCCCTGAATCCATACCTGGGTGTTTCCACCTCAGCTACCCAGCATCCCTTCCTGGCCTCATCACCGATGCTAAGCCCATCTGAGTGCCATTGTAGAAGTACCAGGCTGCAGTAGGATGCAGCAGGAATGTGAGAACCTCATGGTGGACCCTTAAATCTTCCCCTCCCTGCTTAGCAGATACTGAGTCACCGGAGTGGAGGGCAGGGTGTCTGACGTCCGGACTCCTCAGCCTGCGGGGGACAGCCTCGTGGGCTCACTTGCTGAAGGTGCATCTACATCTCTGCTTAATTGAATTCTCATCTTTAAAAAAGTATATTTCTGTACTATTGCCTAGAGGCATTCAGGTAATGGGTGCATTTTTAATAACCTAAGAAGTAAACAGCTGAATTTTCTCCCCAGGAAACGCAGAGGGACTAGTGTTACAGTGCAGCTGGGAAAACAATTGTAGCAGAGATGGGATGAGGAGATGTTCACACACAATTCTCTGGGTGATTCTCATCTTTGTGCTCTGGACAGATGAGACTCAGCTGTCACCAGACACAGCCTGAGCCAGCTTGGGAATGGGCTGCAGCGGCTGCCCCAGCAGAGACACCTGTGGCTTCCCAGCTGGCGCTGATTGAAACATGAGCAGCCCGAGTGTTTGGGTGATAAATCCCAGGTGGGTGCCCCATCCTCACACCTCACTCCCTGCATCTCAGGCACAGAATGAGACCAGTGAATGGCTTTCTTAATTTTGTCTTCCCAGGTCACCCCTTTACACTTCTGGTGACCTGCCCTGGCTGCTTTCCTGTGGCCCAGGTGAGGGGGGAAGTGCTGAGCCTTCCTGCTGTGAAGCCCACCCAAAATGTTTGTATTTTCAATTTCTCTCACTAAGGGAACATCTGCAATTGCACTTGGGGCTATAGCAAGAGAGAAAGCTGGCACGGATTCTTCCAGAAAAATGAATTAGAATGATGCCACTCCTACCAGGTATCAGTCACTGTTAAATTTTCCCAAAATCACCCTGCTCCTTCTCCCTGGAACACCCCCCCCTTCTGTTCCAATTGCTCACATTCCAGAACAAGTTTCACCCCTACTTTATCCTCCTCTACAATAAGTCCTCCTCCTCCTCCTCCTTTTCAAATGCAGCAACACTCAAGGCACCAACGCCTGGCTTTTGGGAGACGCCACCTATGCTTTCATTTAGCTCTTTGGGGTCAGGATGCTGACTGGCATCGCACACACAAGCTCCTGCTTGTCCCATGGAGCTCAGGGTCTGCAGAAACCTTTGCTCTGACCCTTGCCCTAGGAGCAGTCAGGATAGAGAGTAGCTTTTCTTCCTGTCCCCATCGACAGCTTCTTGGCCTCTGTCACCCAAAATCCAAAATTTCTCTGCTAACTTTCTAAAAACTTCTGAGTTCCTAGCACTGCCTAACGCAGTGTGGACTCCATGCCTTGGCCTAATTTTCAGCCCAGTCCCAAACCTATTTCATGTCGTGGTGAACATGCAGCTTAAGTGATGGCAGGGAGTGGCTGTTGAGAGCCAGGTGCTGTGGTTACTTATCGTTCATGCCCTATGCACCCACATTCTTCCCGAGAGAAGGGGAGGGTGGCACTGGCCTTAATAACTGTAAAGCTCTCATCAGAGAAAAACTTTCTGGGCCTGGAACCTCCTTAAATAGATGGATCCGTGTTACAGATGTGCTCACTACAGCAGCTGTGCACTGATGGCTTTTCAGGAGGACTAGGAAGTCACGAAATTCAGCTCCTGAACTAGCCAGGCCATTGCCATTACTTTATGGACCCTGAACTGCTATTCCTCCTGTTTTGCTAATGGAAGTAAATAAATTGAAAGTCATAAGAGTGTTGAAATTGGAGGGTGGTCTGAGGCAAGGATTACAGACATCAATCTCTAATGAGCCCCAATGGAGCCCTTCTTCCTCCTGAGATGTAGAGTAGCCCTTCTAGAACTCTCCATTCAAACCTCTGCAGATGCTGTCAGCCATTGCTAAGCAGACCTTCTTTGGGGCCTTTGGCCTATTATATGTCCCGTGGCCTCTATTCCACTGTACCCACCTCGACCTACACCCTTCTGAGCCCTTCGCACAGAGAATAGAAATCAGAGGAGTGAAGGGTGCAGGGTCACACGCCTCTGGAACTTCCGGGGCTGAATCCCAGAGAAAGCTCAGCGGCTGATGGGGAAATGATTTATAATCCCAAACACAATTTCTTTCACTGCTGGTTCCAGTTTCCTGCATCACAAATCGCTCTGCATATTAGCATTACATTGATGAGATTCAAAACAGGTGCACCCGCCTCTGGAGCAGCTGCCACGGCCCACTGAAAGCTTCAAGCTGAGACCCCGGGTGCGTGAACCCTCTTTCCGATAAGCTCCAGAGCAGGTAAAATCATCATTAAAGGAAAATTGACTTGTAAGTACGTGCAAGATGCTAGTCATTGCATCCAACCACAAAGAAGAGTGAGGCAGCTGCGGCCTCGGGAATCGTCTTTAAAAACGTATTCAACAGAGTAACAGAAAAGAAATTGCCGTCCTAAGGGGGTGCATGGCGCAGTTTTAAGATGCCAAGAGATCTGATGTTTGTGTTTTCCTGGAATAGGGGTCATGACCTGGAGCTGGTGCCTGCTTGGCAGCCCGGCCCAGAGGGCCAGGGAGAGGCAGGGTGGAAGGGTCCCCCTCAGAGCAAGAGCCTGCCTTGGGGGTGGCCCTGGGACATCGGTTTGCAGGCAGCCTGGCTAGCACTGGTTCCTAATATGTCCCCCTCATCAATTTGAATCCTGAAGGGTAATTTCTAAGATTTGTTCCGTTTCAAACAAAGAGGCCTAAGAATTTGACAAAAATGAGAGGAAACTTAGAATCAGGGTACATTTAAGGTGGCCCTGGTCTGATTTCCACGTGCAAAGTTGGTCTCTCCACAAATGGGCAAACTGAGCGTCATGGCATTCTCTACCCATCCCAGCGACACAGCTTGAGAGGCAAAGCCAGGATGTGAATACCAGCTGCCAGCACGAAATGGGCTTCATTCTCTCATTCTTCTTTCTTCACGGTAATGTATAGGGCATAGATGCAGTCTCCTATGCAATCCCCTTCCTTTTCTGGCTGGTATCTAAACAACAAAATGAGATTGTAAAAATGGAGGAAGTGGATGTTCTTATAGCATAACTCTATGAACCAGTTTTCTTTCCAAGTTTGACAGCGTTATTGAGGGGTGACAGCAAACAGTGCAGGGCGTGTGTGTAAGCTGGTGGCTAACACCAGTTGCTGGGGCCCTTCCACAGAGGTAGGCAGTCCTCTTACAGCACCAGGACTCTGATGCCTGAGCGGCCCCTGCCTGGGCTCAGGAAAGAGCCTGGGACGGAGAATTCTGCAGAGCTGAAGCCCCATGGTTGGGGCTAGCCTCTGGGCTCAGCTCTTTTCTGTGTAACTTCCACTGCCCTCCTGTCCTCCTCCAGGCTGTAGAGTCTTACAGGCGGGACCACAGGCATTGCCAGGTCAGGCCCTTTGTTTTACAGATAACAGAAGTTGTGAGGCTTCCAGTGGGTGGATAGCATCGTGGGAGCCACTCTCCCCTGTGCCTACATTTGAGAGTGCTATCACACCTGTGCCATGTTTTGGGGTCCTCCACAGTTCTTCCCCATTATAAGCTTCTGAGCTGGGGGTGCAGGATCATTATTATTCAAACAATTGGGATGTTAAGCTCAGATAGCTGATCAGCAGAAGGTATAGCCAGCCTTGACTTTGTTCATCCCTTGACTGGGATCACACCACCTCTGTGCTAAGTCCCACCTTCCATGATATGAGGCCAAGTGAACCCTGAGTCAGGCCCTTGGGGACAGGTGAGCTGAAGGGACAGACGTGGGACAGAGAGGGGTTACGTGTCTGACAATTGCAGTAGCCTGAGTGGCTGCCAAAGTCCACCTGCAAATACAGGGTCACTGGGGGAGCAAACAGGTTTTAATCAAGGAGCTGAGTAGATTTGCTTCTCTAATAATCCACATATTAATTAGTGTCATTTGCAGAAAGAGCCCGTTGAGCACTTGGTTCTTCTGGGGCCTCAGCTGGTAATCCTGAGGGCCTGGGGTCGCCCCACAGTCTGAGAATGCCTTGCTTCAGGGGAAAATGTAATTTTGTGTTAAAACCTGGGGGAGGTGTCTCTGACGGAAGAAAAATAAACAACAAAAAAAGATGGTCTACAATGTTCCTCCTCCCTTGTGCCTTGGCCCAGAAGCAGTAATTACACAGCTGAGAAGTGTGCTTTAAAAAATCCTCTTTTCTGTGTACCCCCAACTCCTTAGCATTCCTACTGGGCTCCAGTTCACCTGTACAAATAAATACTGACTGTCCACCGCCCCCCCCCCCAACACAGTGGGTTCATATAGTCAGCTTCTGGTCACCACTCCCCTGGACTACCCCCAATCCCAGGGGCTGGACACAGCATGTTGGAGACTTCCAAATAGTGACGTCACAGAAGTTTAGGGGCTGGGGAGACAGTTTGAACAATAGGTACATGAAAATACTAATATTAATACCATTTGTTTATTATGGGCAAGCCAGCCGCTGTTCTCAGTACTTCACCGGTTACTGTTCTTATTGTGGAAATGAGGAACCTGAGTTGTGGGGAAGATAAGGAGTTGGTCCTCCGGCACTCAGCTTGTGGTGACAGAGCCCGGACCAGAGCCCACAGCTTACTCCAAAGCTCACGTTCACCTGGCACTGGGGATGACCCATCCCTTCCCAGGATGTGCTATTCTCACTCCTGGTCTTGTTCTGGCTCTTTTTATGACCCTACATTGCCCATTGGCCCACTGCTTCGTCACCCTGGTGCGGCCTTCCCCTTTGAGCTCCTGCTACCTGGGTAGGAATCTACATTTTCAACCTTTCCCCTTTCTGGTTTCTGCATATCAAAGCCCCATCATTCTCTCCCTGTGCCTCTGTTGGAAGGTTGCACGGAGTATGTCTGTCAACCAGAGTCCTGGCCACCTTCCTCACGGGAGCGCCTAGGGCATGGGGCTGAGTGGGCAGAATTCTATCTGAAGCACCTTGTGCTCCTGCGTTCTACCATGGTTTCCAAAAAAGATATATTTCTTTCCCTCCTAAAATCCAGTGTAAAAGCAATCACAAGAGTGCAGTGGGTTGTGGGTGGGTTAACCTGGCGGCAGGATGCATAATGACCCCCACCCCATGGTGTCCCTTTAGCAGAGATCTTCTCTGTAAGAAGGGGGCCCCAGGAAAGTTTCATGTACACATGTCTCATACTGTGGTGACCCAGTAGGGTGTGCTATTCATGTTCACAGGGACTGTGGGAGACCCTGACCACCACACAGCCCTCAGTGAGGTTACATGGTGGGCTCCTGTCTCCCATGCCAACCCTGGGTGGCAAAGGTGTTTGTGCTCTGGGCTTGTGTGGGAAAGACATCCTTGTAGCCCTCACAAGAGAACCCCCATTTGGGGAGACAGCTGCTGGCAAGGAGCAGGTCAGAAACCAAACAGCACCCCCCTCCCCACCCCGAAAGGCTTCTAGGCCAGGGCTTCTGGGAATGGACAAAACAGTAACTTTTCTTCTGGCCCCGGCTGGCTAAGAGAGTGACTCCTACCTAGATTTGCCCTGAGTACAAAAATTAGTCCCTCTGCAGAAGGGATGGGTCCTCTTGGAAGCCCCCTCCCACATTCCAACGCCACTGATAAGAGATAATAGGACCCTCCTAAATTGTGTGAAGCTGAGCTGACTCCTGGTCAGACTCCACTCTGCTCCTTTCTAATAAAGCCTTGGAGCTGGCCTCCTCTCCTTCTTAGGGGCCTTCTCTCAACCGTCCCCCTGAACCCCCTTCGGTGGGCAGATGGGGCCCTGCAGCTCTTCCTGCCTGATCCCAGGGAGTCATGAGCTCAGGCGTCCTTCCAAGTGGATCCTCATGCTTCCTGGGGGCTCTGAGCACACATCTGTTTATCCCTCTCTCTCCTGCACACCAAGCAAATTCCCACAGGCCACCTGAACTCCGCCTCTCCAACTTGTCAAAGAAGAAAGCTGCAACCATGTAATTATGACATCCTGGGGGTAATTTTAACTATAAGTCATTATTCTAAAACAACCAATGCAATCCCCATTTGCCAGCACAAAGAGATGATTCTCACTAGCCTGAACTCACTGTCAAACATGCCAGGAGAAATAAAAAGGTGCTAATGCAATATAGCCTAGAAATAGAAAATAAGATTAGAGGCGACGCTCGAGATTTCGGGGTGGAGGGGTAGCACCGGGTTTAGATACCGGCAGAACTGTCAGACAAAGGCCTCCGAGGTCATTAATACCAGAATCTTCATTAAGGAAGTAGATAAAATTAAAGGGTGTTTTGTGAGGATTTAATTTTTCCTGAAGGTTTGAGGTCTCTGAAGGGCCTTTGGGGCCCTGGATGGGGGGGGGTCAGGATGCGGGCGTTCTCATCTTTGTCATCATCTTGGGGTACCCACAGGGAGCACGCTGCATAGGCGGGAACCTGGTTGGAGCTGGGGAGCTGCAACATCAGTGCTCCGGCGCTGGCTGGCCCCTGCCTTGTCCACTGAGGGGGCATGGAGGCCTTACATAGCAGGGAGGGCTGTGTCAGGTCCCAGAGTCCGCTGAGGTCGTGTGGCATTGGGCTGCATCCTGAGCTCCAGGCGGCCGGGTGGGAACAGGCTGGGAGCAGGCAGGGAGGTGCTGGTTGGCGTCTCCTGCTGCCTACGGGGTCCTCTTGCCCACTGTGTCCCCCCTCGGTCCGGCAGCACCTTTGCCTCAGCGGCTCCTGCCGAAACCTACCACTCAAATCCCCACTGTGCTGTTACATGGTGGTCGACAGAATTCCAAGGTGGTCAACAGTCTTCACAGGAATGGCGATAGATGTACAAAGACATTTCTGAAGTTAAAAAGGACTTAAAATTCCCCAAAGATAAGCTTTAAGCAAGGGACTGCAGGCACTGTGCTTGGTCAGTGAGGCAGGGACAGGGAGCCCGCCTGTCTAGTCACTAGGACTGCTAGGGCTGGACTCAGGATCGTCCCCTCTCCGCCCCTGTGTGCGTGCGTGTGTGTCCACCCCTTGCTCTGGGATGCTGGGTGGGATGCACTTCTTCGTAGTCTATCATTCTCAGTAAAGACTGGGCAGGGGTTGGAAAGCTTTAAGCAGGGACAAGAAAAAGGTGGAGTTGCGGGGTCGGGGGACGTTGGGTTTATCAGCAAGCCCTGAAAACCGCTGGCAGGCAGTTTCATGACCACCACAGAGGGCCTAGGCAACCTGTGCAGCCAGCCATTGGTCGCTGACTGTTGTTGGGCAGGACGCACCAGGCAGAAGGACTCCTCTTAGGTGATTGGACAAAAAAACTCACAGGAGCAAATAGAGAGCCAATCAACAGATGGCAGTCAATTATGGTTTAAAGAAATCAAGGTAAGCCAGCTGGGTTTGAAGAATCCAATCAGTGTTGGCCAGCGAGATTTGGCGGGCAGGTGAGACGTAAAAGCTCCAAACTAGCTGAGCCTCAGGGGCAACCCTCCGGGATCCTTTGCGTTGTGTGGGAAGCATTTCCTTTTTCTAATAGACTATCGCTCTGCTTTATCACTTCTGCTTGCCTGTGGTTCCTGAATTCATTCTTCTGTTCTTGAGACCAAGAACCCATCAGGGAGAGGAAGAAAAATCCTCTATCAATACTTGCCTTACCCTAGGGGAGGATCATCGTGGTGATAAAGTTGAGTTTCTTGAAGGAAAACAAGGGGTCAAGTTTCCCTTGTGTAATGGTGCATATAAGCTCCCCTTGGAGTATCAGTGTTTGAGGACCTCTATTTGGGTGTGTGGGGAGGGTTTCACCATAGCCAAATAAAACAAGGGGGCTTCCCTGGGCTTCCTCCATGGGGGAATAGATGGGGTCCAGGAGAGGTCGTGCTCTGATTTTGCACAGATAGAACAGCAGAGATGGGGAGAGGGGCTGGTGCCTTTCAAGGCTCATGGGTCGGGCATGGGAAGCGTCCCGTTAGCTGATCATGGATCTGGGATCTGAAGACCACTTGGTCCTAACTAGAATCTATTTATAGCAACTGGCCTAGAATTTTAGTAGTTAAAATAATGACCTGTCAAATGAAGAGTTTATAATCTGGTTTTTATGGAGAGAAGTCTTTCAAATTCAGCAATCATAGATACGGTGCCCAAAGCTGAATGATCACAGACCTGCAGTAGGGGCTCACTGGGGAGCTGGTTACAATGCAGAGTCTCAGGCCCCACCGCACTCTGGCGGAGTTGGAGTTTCAGGATGTTCCTTCTCTGGGTGATGTTGACATTAAAGCTTGGGGAGTACTGGCCTAAAATTGTGGATTGCTCGTAAAGAAGATGGATTCCAGTCTGGGAGTGGGGTATCTTGGGCTCCAAATAACTTCTTCTGTGGAGGGGGGAAAAACAGTCTCTGCACTGCTTACTCTGTGCAGTGCTCGGAAGATCAAACGACACAATAAACCGGAAAGCGCTCCAAGGAGTGCGCAGTGCTTGGGAAACGCGGCATTTTCATATGGTTGGCAGCGGGCCGGCCCCACCCCGCCCCGTTAGCCGGGGAGTCCTCTTCATCTACCCAGCCAAATTAATCTATTTCCCTGCTCTGGCTTCCATACTCTTTTTGAAACAACATCAATTTTGGTTGCTTTCATCCAAACTGCAAAGAGTATTTGAATTCACATTACTGCCTTTAGTGAGATTCTCTCTTCTTTGCCTCCATTTTTTTTTTTTTTTTTTGACACACATTTGCAGTGGTGCCTGAGACCTGGTGCAGAGGAGATTAGCACGGTGTTCAGCCACTGGCCATGCCTCTGAGGAGCAGAGCTTTCTGTTTATCTCTTCAAAACAGGTGCTTTGGATTTTATCCCTGGGGGAATTTATCAGGGTGTCCTGAATTCATTCATTCATTCATTCTCATCTCCCTCTCCACCTCGTTCACACACACACACACACACACGCACGCACACCCTCTACATGTCTGCTGTATATTTGGGAGGCTGTTTTCCATAGAGAGCCATTTTTGGATTGTCTGTAGTTTCGTTCTTTCTCTCTAAGCTCAATCTTGGGTTGGGTGTTTTTACCTCATCAGCGGCAGCCTGGCTGGGTCCCGGTCCTTGCCCTTGTATCTACCCAATGCATATGGATTGCTTCCAGCCCCAGAAGCTCTTTCATCTGAACTGGCATTTTCAGAGCAAGCCAGGGTTTTCATCTTCTTTCATACAGGTGAATTGCAATGCTTAGAGAGAGAGAGCGTCACTGACCATTTGTTCAGAGAGTCCGTTTTTCCTGTTTTTCTCAACATGATCACTCAGGGGCATGCAATTATAAATGCACAGCTCTCGAGGTGAGCACACTGCAAACATGATTAGGTGATTGATTTCTGTGGTGATTGGTTCTCATTTGTGTAGCCATGAATGTCCGTATGTTAAGCATGCACTCATGAGTATGTGCTCCAGTCAGAACATAGTAAGCCCTTAATGTGTCGAAGGTATTAGGCTCTGACATAAAGGCACAGGCTTTGCTTTCAAGGACTTTTATAGTCTCCTGACAACCATGCAACTTTCATAGAAAGCTGAAAGTGAGAAGGGTCATGAAAGAGTAGATAAAATGAGATGAGAGGAATGTGGAATGTAACCTTGCTTTCAGCTGCAGACCAGAGGCAACTTCTCGGAGGAAATGGCATTTGAACCTGTGGAAATGGACACTGCATTTAAGGCCGAGTGAGCCCAGGAACAAAGACAAAAAGATAGAAATACTGGTGTATGGTGAATAGCAAGTGGTTTATTCTGGCCAAAACTCCCAGGATGGGTGAAGAGATCCTGGAGATGTGGTCTGGATGCGGATAAGGGAGTTTTAAGTTTTGGACCTAGTGAATCAGGAGACAGTGTAATATGGTCAGAGCAGTGCTTCAGGAAGATCACTTTGCTAGTGTTTGTTAAACAAATTGGAGATCTGGGCCACCAGGGGCATCAGAAGCAGTTAAGAGGCCATGCTAGCATCTAGAAGACGGATAGTGAGTGTACGGTTTGGGGTGTTGGCTGAGGCAGATAAAGGAACTATCATTGACAAAGCTCACAAATGAATTCACTTAGGGGGAGAAAGGGAAAGAAGATGGGGCTGGGGCCTGAAATGATCAAGGTGCCATAATACAGATGAGGAATACAGCCCAGAATGCTTATTCTTTTTCTAATGGGGTGAAGGATGAGAGGGGTTTTGTTTGGGGTGCAGTGAGGTTAAAGTACTGGCGTACTTTAAACTAGATGGAAAAGTTCAGCAAGGCACTGAACATTTGGAAGTGGCACTTGGGAATGATTTCTGAACTGAAGTTACATTTGATAGTCATGTTGACAAAGGGGTGGGCGGAAGCTTTATAACTGAACACACTATTATGGGCAGACATACCCTGGAAGGATTGAAGGGCTGGTGGATGTAATGTCTATATTCAGGAAGGGGGAAGAGAAGAAGGAGGGCAAGGAAGTGGAAACACACCTGGGTGTTGCCCCTAGCTATGCTGAGTGCTCACAGAATTTAAATTAAAATGCACACATATCTGGGTGACTAGTACATGCAATTGCATATAATTGGAAGAAAATACGGGTGCCACAGGCACAGTGCCTCAGTAATAAGAGCAGAAGGATGATCAATATCACCAATATGGGGAGAGAAGCAGGCAGGGCACAGAGCAGCAGCTGGTCCCCCCAAACCCCGCGCATGTGCATGCCCGTGGAGGTGAGTCTGTGCACTCACGGGGGAGCTTCACACAGGCAGTCCCCAAGTTACCAACATCCGCATGTGTACAACTTGTACCTACAAGTGGAGGCTTATTATAGGTATTGGGTTCCAACTTACATACACATTCAACTTAAGAACAAACCTACAGGACCTATGTCGTTCATAACCCAGGGACTGCCTGGGTAAGCAGGGAATAGGAAATAATGAAGTTGTGAAGGAACAGACAGCAGTAAGTAGGACAACGGTGTATAAGAACGGAGGTGCATCTGACCAAATATTTTCTTGATTGTCATGTTGATTCCTCCCAGGCTTAACTGGGTTCTGAGCCTTAATTTGATTCTGTGTGGTGTACTCAGCTAAGACGGCAGCCTTTCGGGCCCCTGGTTTTCCATAGGTGTGGAATTATTAGGTGACTTGCTCTGCCCCAGTTCTCTCTTGTGTCAGCGTGAGCTTCTCAGTAATTAGGCTCTTGATTATAAAATTTACTTTGAGCAGAAAGATGGCCAGAATATTTAGCTTGTTCTAGTGTGTACCATGCTGAAAGGCAGGAACAGCACTCTACTACCAGTTTGAGTTATTCCCTTTAAGTAGGGGAGGCTGCATTCTGCCTACCTTTTTCTGGGTTAGGAATCGCCTTACCTAAATTTAGTCAAATATACAACTTGCACTGAATGCAGAGGATCTATTTTGGGACAAGAAACTAAGGCAAAGGCTCATCGTGAGAAATAGGGTAATAAGCTTAATTCTTAATAATGCCCCATCGTTTTTTCTCCATTATATGGCATCTGATTGCATTCCTCTTTCAGATTCTCATTTTCTTAAAGTTTAGTTAACATTATTCTCACAGAGCCAAATCCTAGTGAGGAGATGTGACTGCAGTCAGTACTCAAATGCCACATCCCCCCACCCCCCAAAAAAAAAGCCATGAAAGGCTCAGCGCCTGTGGCTCAATCGGCTAAGGCGCCAGCCACGTACACCTAAGGTGGCGGGTTCGAATCCCCAGCCCGGGCCCGCCAAACAACAATGACGGCTGCAACCAAAAAATGGCCAGGCGTTGTGGCGGGCGCCTGTGGTCC
>CAUYQV010120691.1:0-27800 GCA_963574575.1 Galagoides demidoff
TAACACAATAACTAAGAAAGTTACATGAAGGCTATGTTAACCAGTTTGATGGAAGTGTCTCAGATTGTGTGTGAAAACACCACACTGTACCCCAGAAGTGCATTAATGTACACAGTTACCATTCAATAAAAAAAAAAAAAGTTTGTATAGAGGTTCTCAGTTATTCTTTTTTTTTCCTTTCTCAAATTGTCTTTGCTGGTACCTTCAGCATAAGAGTGATTGTGTAGCATCTATGGCACCATTGTAAGGGCTCCTTGGATTGTGATAAACCTCAAACATAACCTATAGTCTTAAAACAAATACGTTTTAAGTCTGAATCACTCTTTTACTAGTCTGTTGTACAGCCACTGATTTTAGATGCCTAGATGGCTGCTCTTTGATGAAAATGCCAATGCAGGTCTTGTGATGACCCTTGGCTGCACAACAAAGTTTTAACAATTGATCAAATCATTTGGGGGCTGTGAAGAGCTGGGAAAGAGCTCATCTTCTTGAAATACTTGTGGTCATATGTTTGCATCTTCAAAAATTATAGAGAATGTTGCTTACCCAAGATCTTGACAGATTCATGTTGTTTTTACATATTGGTGTGTGATTTTATAAAGTAGTTAGACTGATGTTAAAGTTTCAAAGCCATAAGGTATTTGTAATTTTGGTTAATAGTTTATACTTTTTTTTGTAGTTTATTCACCTTGATGACGATTGTGTAACAGAACTTTCTGTACATCACAGAACCAACAGGCAGACAATGGCGGACTTAATTTCATTGGTAAGAAAGATAACCTGAATTAAAGAGTAATACATTTTGTTTCATTGTTCTTTATTTTATCAGTGCATTACAAATAGCATTTTTCAGCCAGGCACAGTGGCTCACACCTATAATCCTAGCACTCTGGGAGGCTGAGGCAGGTGGATTGCTTGAGCTCGGGAGTTCAAGATCAGCCTGAGCAAAAGTGAGACCCTGTTTCTACTAAAAATAGAAAAAACTGGTGAGGCATCGTAGCACACACCTGTAGTCCCAGCTCTACTGGGGAGGCTGAGGCAGGAGGATTTCTCAAGCCCAGGAATTTGAGGTTGCTATGAGCTATGACACGATGGCACTCTACCCAGGGTGGCAGAGTGAGACTCTGATCTCACACTCACACATACATACACACCGTGAAAAACAATGAAAAGAAATGAAAAACTTGTCCACAGAGGATCTGCAGAGTCCTAATTTTGACTACTTTAAGGTTCTCTTATAGAAAAACTCATCAGGCATTATAGTGACACCTACAGTCCCAGCCATTCAGGATGCCGAGATAATAAGATCATCACATGAACCCAAGAGTTTGAGGTTGCTATAAGCTATGACGTCTCAGCACTGAACCCCAGGGTGACTGAATGATACTTTGTCTCAAAAGAAAAAAAAGGAAAAAAAAATTCTCTTACAGACAACTATAGTTCTGTTGTGTAAATACGTAAACACAAAGGAGTTTTCTTCTAACCTAAAAAAAAGCAGCTAGTATCCTATCACCCCCAAGCTTATGAATCAAGTACTATAAAATCATTATGATTTCGGTGTTGGATTATTTTTACCACATTGAGATGTATCCAACCTGTGGCCCATGGGCCGCATGCTGATTTTGTGAGAACTTTTTTTGCTTATCTATGGTGTTAGATACCATGAATCTTTTTTTTTTTTTTTTGATAATCAAATTCTGTTAGTGTTTTTAATGTGTAGCCCCAGATAAGTTTTTTTTCTGGAGACAGAGTCTTAAGCTTTCACCCTAGGGAGAGTGCTGTGGCGTCATAGTTCATAGCAACCTCCAACTTTTGGGCTCAAGTGATCCGCTTGCCTCAGTTTTTCTATTTTTAGTAGAGACAGGCTCTTGCTTTTGCCCAAGCTGGTCTCAAACTCGTGAGCTCAAGTAATCCACCTGTGTTGGCCTCCTAGAGTGCTAGGATTATAAGTGTGAGCCACTACATCTAGCCTAAGATAATTCTTATTCTTCCAGTGTACAGCAAAGAAAAAAGAAGTTGAACACCCTTGCTAGATCATGCCTATATATTTTTTATTTCTCTAGAGATGGTGCATTCATAGCTGTTTCTGAATGCAATCTAACATGGTACTCGAGGATTGCATGTAGCTTTGCTTCTGGCCCAGTCTTTCATCATTCATGATGTATATTTGTTTTTTTTTTTTTCTGTTCTTTAACTTACAAAGTAAAATCCTTAAGCTATTTATTTAGCTAAACAAAAAGTCTTTCAGTGAAGAAGAAATATAAAAAATTCTTTTGAATGGCATAATAAGCAAAGGTTCTGGAATATGTCTGGAAAATGGAAGTATAATTGACTTTTCATGCATAATGCCTTTAAGAGAATGGCAGGCATTGGGAATTACTACAAGATATCTCAAGTCCTTAGTCTTTTATCAATTCAAGTTTTCATTTAAGCAATCTAAAAAAATTGCAGAACCTTTTTCTTGGGATGATCTTTAATAGAAGACTTATATTTCAGGTACCAAAATGTTTCTTATAAAAAATTTTGAATACCAACAAACGTAGAGAGAATAGTCTAATCACACTGAGTTTCCATATTCTCATCATCCAGTTTCAAAAATTAAAAACATTTTTACAATTTTATCCATGTCCCAGCCCCCCATTTACCCTTTCCAGATGGGGTATTTCAAAGCAAATCACAGATACCATGTCATTTCATCCAGGAGAAATTTGATATGGGATCCATAAACTTAAACTTGAATCTTAAAAGTAATATACTCAGAGTTTCAAGAAACGTTGAAAAAAAAATAAGTCTTTCAAATAGTGCCGTTTATGAGGTCTTTATCTACAGTTTTCAAACTCAATAGACAAATGGAAATATGAATTAATTGCTTTCCTTCTGATGCAAAAATCACATAGATAATGAAGTATATTAGAGGTTTTCTGGTGCTACATCTCTAAAGATCTTCTCAGTTACTCTGAAAGCTAAGCATGACCAACAGTGGGAACATAGTGAGGAAAGAAATAGTTTTCCTTTTGTTGTACTTCTCTCATTCTTTTTTTTTTTCTTTTGAGATAGAGTTTCATTCATTTACCTAGGCTGGAGTGCTATAGCATAATCATAGCACACTGCAACCCCTAACTCCTTAGCTCAAGAAACCCTCCTGACTCAGCTTCTTACATAGCTGGGACTACAGGTGTGTGCTACTGTGCCCAGCTTATTTAAAAAAATTTTTTTGGGGGGGAGATGGGGTCTCATCATGTTGATAAGGCTAGTCTTAAACTCATGGCCTCAAGTCATCCTCTTGCCTCAGCCTCCCAATCTTCTTTTATTCTTAAATGCCTGTTTATATTTATGTTCAGTCCCAGGGATAAAAAGAATATAGGCAATACAGGCTATTCACTCTATATCAGAGATTCTTTTTTTTTTTTTTTTTTGAGACAGAGTCTTACTATGTCACCCTCGGTAGAGTGCCGTCACAGCTAACAGCAACCTCAAACTCTTGGTCTTAAGCAATCCTCTTGCTTTAGTCTCCCAAGTAGCTAGGACTACAGGCACCTGCTGCAATGCCTGGCTATTTTTTGTTACAGTTGTCATTGTTGTTTAGCTGGCCTGGGCCAGGTTTGAACCTGCCATCCTCCGTGTGAGTGGCTGGCACCATAACCGCTATGCTACGGGCACTGAGCCTATATCTGAGATTCTTATTTTGGCTGTACTGTGGAATCACTTGGGAACTTTATTTATTTATGTTGAGAGAGAGTCTCACTGTGTCACTCCAGGTAGAGTGCTGTGGTGTTACAGCTCACAGCAACTTCAAACTCATGGGCTTGAGCAATCCTCTTGCCTCAGCCTCCAAGTAGCTGGGACTACAGGCATCTCTGCCATCATGCCTGGCTAGTTTTTTTATTTTTAGTAATGCTCTTGAACCCCTGAGCTCAAGCAATCTACCCGTCTTGGCCTCCCAGAATGCTCAATATATAGATGTGAGCCACTGCACCTGGCCTACTTCTAAAATAATCTGGATTTGTAAGTGCCATTCCCAGAGGGGTATGGCAGAGGCATCAGAATTACTTGAAGCTTCCTAAATGATTGTGGTATGCAGCCGGGAGTTGAGAAGCACTGCTCTAGAGTCTTGCTATTTAAAGCATGGTCTAGGTCCAGCATCAGTATCCCTTAGGACTTAGGTGCTTGTGAGAAATGCAGAATTTCCAAGGCCTTACCTCAGACTTACTAAATCAGAATCTGTATCTTTATCTCTGAGTGATTCATATGCACATTAAAGCTTGAGAAGTATTGGTCCAGGTTCGTTTTTCTTAACCTGGAGTGATTATTTTTCCCCCAATGGAGACATTTTAGATTGTCACAGTTGAGGGGTGTGTGTGTACTACTGGCATCTAGTGGGTAGTAGAGGCGAGCGATGCCACTAAACATCCTACAGTGCACAGAAGGGCCTCTCACAGAAAGAATTGTCCAACTCAGACATCAGTAGTACCAAAATTGCTGGGTGCAGGGGCTCACTCCTATAATCCCAACACTCTGGGAGGCTGAGGCAGGTGGATTGCTTGAGCTCGGGGGTTTGAGACCAGCTTGAGCCAGAGTGAGACTCCATCTCTAAAAATAGCTGAGCGTTGTGGTGGGCACCTGTAGTCCCAGCTACTTGAGAGGCTGAGATAAGAGGATCACTTGAGCCCGAGTTTGAGGTTGCTGTGAGCTGTGATCCTACATCACTCTAAGGGTGACAAAGTGAGATTCTTGTCTCAAAATCAAAGATAGTGCCAAAATTAAGAAACCCTGGGCTAGGTAGTCTCAGAGCTTCTTTGTAGTTTCCAATTTGAAAAGCTTCAGAAAACCAAGTTTGTGTTTAGCTGGTCTGTTCTCTTTTCATTAAGGCATCTTGGAAGCTCTGCCTTTACTTTTAAGACTGATTATGTTATGCAGGACAGAGATTAGTGCACTGTGATCTCTGCTGGCGTGGGGTTGCTGACTTTTGTGTGAGTAAAGAAGGGGAGAAACAGTATTATTTTCAAACATTTGACATACATAGAACTCCCACTTCTATGTTGTAAGCAGAAGCACCCCTGCTGATTTTTATATGCAATAGTCAAAGTCTTATATATGTCATGATTTTGAGTGATCTTATTGTAGCCTTTTTGAGATTCCCAAGAGTGGTGCTAGAGTTTCCAGCTTAATTGCATTCCTTACTTTCCCCATTCTGCTATCCACGAGTGGCTCTGGATTGGGGAGCAGTCATTCATCTGAACTTCACTAAGGGTCATACGTGCATATAAGAACCTATTCAGACCAAGACAGACCCCTTTCCCCCACCCTGGGGATGCAAATAGCCATGGATGTGAAGATTGAGAGAGTGAAGAGGAGAGTCAGGGAAGAGTAGAGGGCTACCCTCCCAATTTCTCTGTCCCTCTGGAGCTGTTTTCTCTCAGCCCAGGTGCCTGGGAACTTCTTGAAACTGGAGATTTTTTTTTCTTTGAGACAGAGTCTCACTGTGTCGCTCTCGGTAGAATGCTGTGGCATCACAACTTACAGCAACCTCAAACTCTTGGGCTTAAGCAACTCTCTTGCCTCAGCCTCTCAAATAGCCGCCACATCGCCTGGCTATTTTTTTGTTGCAGTTGTCATTTTAGCTGTTCCAGGTTGGGTTCAAACCCGCCAGCCTGGATGTATGTGGCTGGCACCCTACCAACTGTGCTACAGGTGTCATGCCAAAGCTGGAGATTTTAAAACGATTTTAGTTTTTTAGAAATGAAACCTTCTTCCTAGTTGATAAACCTATCACTTTTCTTTAAGACATTGACTTTCCAAAGAGGGAACTGCCTTTATCAGGGGTCCTCAAACTTTTTAAACAGGGGGCCAGTTCACTGTCCCTCAGACCGTTGGAGGGCTGGACTATGGACCTGGAGATGATTCGGCTGCTTAAGCAGGACAGGCAGCAGTGGCAAAAATACCCAGCGGGCCGGATAAATGTTCTAGGCAGGCTGCATGTGGCCTGCGGGCCTTAGTTTGAGGACGCCTGGCCTATATGATCAGGGAGATGTTTGTGTTAGACTTGTGGATTGGTGTCACCTGAAAGCTAACTAGTATGTTGATTTATCTGTTATTGACAGAACTCCCCTGCGCATCTTCCCGCCATGAGTAGTATACTGTGGCCACTGAAAAAGGATGCTTTTTGCTTAGGGAAAAGGAGTGTTGTCCAGTTCCTGGGCATGTTTAGAAGACTCAAAGCACTATCCAGGATTTATTTATAGTGCCATCGTTGATAAGAAATTGGCAACTTATTTCTTATCTATTGTTTCTGATCAGTTTATGATATCTCTTCCATAAAGATGGCTATCGTATATGAAACTATAGATGTGGGGTAGGAAAAAAAATCTTTAATGTATTTTTTGAAAAGTGGAGAGTGGTAACCTATTTCCTTCCAGTTCCAGATGCCTTCTTTGAGAAGGCTTTTCTGCTCCCCTCCCCCACTTTTTTTGCAGTTTTCGACTGGGGCTGGGTTTGAACCTGCCACCTCCGGCATATGGGGCCAGTGCCCTACTCCTTTGAGTCACAGGTACCGCCCATCTGCCCTTTCTTTCTCCTATTTTGTCTGGACTAAAGGCAACATTCTGTAATAATCACATGCACTAGATTGGTAAGGCTGTTAATGCAAATTTCAAATAATATGATTGTGGTCATCTAAAATATTAACTGATAAAATGTTGGTAGTTAACTTTTTTCATTCATGTACTTTGTGAGGATACAGAACATTAAAGATTATGCAGTACTATTAAAATTTAACACTTTGGTAGGGCAGAGAGTCTCAGAGTCTTATGAGTACATTATTTAGAAACTTTCAATAAGTATGGTAGATTGAACAGATATGTATATATCTAACACTTTTTTTTTTTTTTTTTAATGAGACAGAGTCTTACTAGGTCCCCCTCAGTAGAGTGCTGTGACTCACAGCAACCTCAAACTCTTGGGCTTAAGTGATTGATTCTCTTACCTCAGCCTCCCAAGCAGCTGGGACTACAGGCACCCACCACAACGCTTGGTTTTTTTTTTGGTTGTTGTAGTTGTCGTTGTTTAGCTGGCCTAGGCTAGGTTTGAGCGCGCCAGCCTCGGTGTATGTGGCTGGCACTGTAACCTCTGTGCTACAGGTGCCAAGCCTATATCTAACACTTTTTAAAGCTTCACTAAAATAACAAAAAGGGATAAAAAGGCAAAAAATTCACAAAGGCAAAGAATAAAATAGACAAAAGGAATGTCAACAACAAAAAGGGACATCAATAAAAATGTGGAAGTTATCAAATAGACAAGTTGTAGCTGACAGACCATTTTTGAGAAAACAGAAAGCTAAATGCTTGCAGCAGAGAAAGGCAACAGACAAATTGATTAAAGCCCTAGAGCTCCAGAAAGGCTGAGAAATCAGAGGTATCAGGAACTTAGGCAGTCAGGAAGTGAGGAGGGCTGAAAACAGGAAGATGGATTGAAAGTCTGTATTAGAAGCGGTTAGAACCTTTGATCCACTTTTTCTACCTTGTGCTTTGTAGCCACCGCTACCCCAGCAGATGTAGATTTTGAGAAAGAGACACTCTTGTTCCAGACACAGTTCAGGTGGGGGTGATGAACCATTCTGCATTGGATCCATGGACACATTAAATCTTTATATTGAGCCATGAATCACCAGCTCTAGCCCCCTTCCCTTTTCATTTTTGAGAATGTCAGAATCAGAATTTTATTCTATTTGTAATGAGGACAGGGAAAATATTAGAAGATTTATCTCTGGGGAAAGACCAGTTGAAATGACCTGCTATACCAATAGTTGGGAGTTTTGTTTTTTTTTGTTTTTTTTCTAAGGGAGTACAGGTTCTTTGTCTGTTCACCTTAGAGAAAATTCTTTGAGGTAGTGAGCAGCTCTATCCTACCAGAGCCCCTAATCAACTGTGTAGTAGAATTATTTACTTTTAAATAGAAATAGACAACCAAAGATCACCAGAGATTTGAAGATAGCTCCTAACATGAAAGAGACCAAAACAAATGGAGTAGGGTGAAGGGAGGAAGGAAGAAAAAATAAAAATATTCAGAAAAAAAAAGGATAATGTGGGGAATGGAAGAAAGTGGCTAAAATCCACTAATTAATATTCTCAGAGATAAGAGAAGCTATTTCATTTTTTAAATAAGAGTAAGATGACTATAAAGGAACATTCCAAGAGATAACTCTTGAAAATCTAAAATTTGACTACATAAATTAAAAGCTCAGGAAAAATGTTTGAAAATGAAGTTAATGTGAAATCTTTTAAAAGAACCTACAAAGAGGGGTGGCACCTGTGGCTCAAAGAAGTAGGCCGCCGGGCTCATGTGCCGGAGGTGGCAGGTTCAAACCTAGCCCCAGCCAAAAATTGCAAAAAAAAAAGAACCTACAAAGAAATGCAAAAATAGAAGAAAAAAGGCAAGAATGGTCTAATGTACAAATAACAGAAGTGACAGGAAAACAAAACAGAGAGGAAAGTAGGGAAGAAACTTTGAAAGAAACAACATAAGAAGAAATATTCCATAACTGAAGGATATGAGTTTCCAAGAATGAAGAGGTTTTATCAGGGCTTGAGACATGGATAAAAATTGATTCACAACAGGGCCTATTCTAGTAGAATATCAGAAAACTAGGGAAGAAGAGAAGATTCAGAAAGTTTTCAGAGGTAAAGACAAAAGGTCATATACAAAGGCTTGGGAATAAGAAAGACTAGATTTTTCAGGAGTAATACTGTTAATAGAATCAGGAAGATCATAATTCCCTCAAAATGGAACATTATCAACCTAGACTTCTATACTTAGCCAAACTAGAATGAAAGGTGGGGATAAAGTAGTCATTTATCAACCATGCAGGATCTCAAAAAATTTGCCTTCCATGCATGTACCCTCAGTAAGTTAATAGACAATGTGTTCCCCCAAAACAAGAGAATAATCCAAGAAAGAAGAATACTTAGGCTCTAGGAAACTGGAGATACATTGTAGGATGGAGGAGGTAACAGAATTCTAAAACTGATAATTGAGTAGCAGGCTCAGAAAGAAGCCAGACTATAGCAGAGCATGGACTGCAAACATCAGGTGGGATGTGTCCAAGAGAAGAGGAAAAGCAGGTTAGAGGAGCTAAAGAGTGTTGGAGAGTGTGGGTTGAATTTGTAAGGAGAATAACTATTCTCCCTAAGAATAGCTGCAGGGCTTTATATTTAGCCAGGCTACCTATATTGGTTGTTAAAATATTAAGAGTATTTATATAATAATTGATAAATAACCAATACTTCCATATTATCCTGTTATCTCCCTTGGACACCCCTGGGCACCACCTTCACCCTTCATCTTGCTATTAAAAGATTAATAATTGGCAAAGTAGGAGTCTCTCAGGGCCCTACTGACCTTTTGGCCTCTCTTCTGATTGGTTGGTGTCAGGGTACCAATGAACTATTTGGAACATTAGTCCTATTTAGTTATGAATAATATTTATGTAATCATAATATAAATATTGATTTAACAAAAAATTATAGCAGGAAGGAGGATATGGGGAAGGGAATGTGTGGGGAAGGGAGGGAACTGTAGACTTAAAGACCTAAATTCTAGCTGGGTATTGTGGTGGGTGCCAATAGTCCCAGCTACTTGGGAACCTGAGGCAAGAGAATCGCTTAAGCCCAAGAATTTGAGGTTGCTGTGAGCTGTGATGCCACAGCACGCTCTGAGGGTGACATTGTGAGACTCTATCTCAAAAAAAAGACCTAAATTCTTATTTTTCATAACTAGAAATCTATAGGTAATATCTGAAGCTTAAAAAAATTTAAAGCTGTATAAGTACTTAATTTAGAAATACAGAATTAATAGCAGAAGAAATAACTGAACATATTTAAAAGTGATTCCTTCTTGGTGGCACCTGTAGCTCAAGTGGCTAAGGTGCCAGCCACATACACTAGAGCTGGTGGGTTCAAATCCAGCCCAGGCCTGTCAAATAATGACAACTACAACCAAAAAATCTCCAGGCATTGTGGCGGGTGCCTGTAATCCCAGCTACTAGGGAGGCTGAGGCAAGAGAATTGCTTAAGAGTTTGAGGTTTCTGTGAGCTGTGATGCCAGAGCACTCTACCCAGGGTGATAGCCTGAGGCTCTGTCTCCCTCCCACCCCCGAAAAAAGTGATTCCTTCTAGGGAGTTGAAATTGTCTTATGTGTGGAATTGTGGTGCAGGAGAGATTGTTACTTTTCATTACATGCCTTATACAGCTGTCTACTTTTAGAATTCTGAATGTTCTACTTAGGAAAAAAATTAATTTTAAATAAAACATTTCAACAAAAAACTTTAGTCTTCTAAACAACTTGATCTCCTTTTTCTCTAGTGGCAATATGATCACCTCACAGCTACCTATCTTCTGCTTCTAACCAAGAAGGTTCGAGGAAAACCAGTTCCTTTAAGGCTTCCTTCTTTTTCCTGTGGACACATCAGTGCTTCCCCATTCATAGATATCAAGGTAAATGTTAGCATCTTTTGTGTGAAAACCTACTGGTATTGCCTGCCTGGATACACCACTTTCTGATGTCAAGGAGCCAGGGGCAAGACATTGTATGGCTTAGACATTTTTGATGAGAAAAATGGGAAGTTCTGAATTTGAGCTCTTAAAATTTGGGATGTTAAAATGACAGTTTACAAATATCCCCCCATTTTATTTTTATAAAAGCTATTTTATAGAAAAATTTTAAGCCACAGAGGAACTGAAAGGAAAATAGAATTTATTATCTTTAGATAAGCCTTTAGATTACCTTTAGGTGATATAGTTAATATTAATGGTGTCTTTCTAGTATTTTTTTTTTTTTAGTGTACTTGTTGATATAATTTGTACTGCATTTGATGTGCATTCAAGTACTTTCAAAGGATATGGTATTATTGAATTGTGGAGAAAAATTCGAAAACCTATTGGGAATAAGATCTGTGAATATAGAGTATGTTATACTTTATATGACATGAAATGTTTTGATATTTATATTAAGAGTATAGATTTTTGGGCAGTGCCTGTGGAGTAGGGTGCCAGCCTCATATGCCAAGGGTGGCGGGTTCAAAACCCAGCCCTGGCCAAAAAACTGCAAAAAAAAAAAAAAAGAGTATAGATTTTTGTCTGTTTTTAAATTTGTATTGTTTTCTTGAGACTGGGCTGTTTTCATATTTATTTCTGTGTTCCTTCCTGTGTTTTTGTTTTAAGCAGTAGCTGTAACTCTTTTAACTAAAATTCCTTGTAAGAGAGATAGTTATAACCAAATTATTTTTCTCTATTTTGTTGTCTCAGTTTAGACATGGACTTTTAGAGTGGTGGAAAAGCATTAGATATTGGAAGCACTGTCATTCCTAAATGCTTTCATTAGTTTCTGTTTTCTGTGTGATTCTTTGTATCTCCCATGGCTTAAAATTTGGCTATTTAAGGCTCAGCACCTGTAGCACAGTGGTGACAGCGCCAGCCACATGCACTGAGGCTGGCAGGTTTGAGCCCAGCCCAGGCCAGCTAAACAACAATGACAACTGCAATAAGAAAATAGCCAGGCATTGTGGCAGGTACCTGTGGTCCCAGCTACTTGGGAGGATGATGCAAGAGAATTGTGTAAGCCCAAGTGTTTGAGGTTGCTGTGAGCTGTGATGCCATGGCATACTCTATATTTGAAGAGCGACATAGTGAGACTGTGTCTCAAAAAAAATCACCTATTCAGGCTCAAGCGGCTAAGGCGCCAGCCACATATACCTGAGCTGGCAGGTTTGAATCCATCCCAGGCCTGCCAAACAATGACAGTTGCAACCAACAAATAGCCGGGTGTTGTGGCAGGCACCTGTAGTCCCAACTACTCAGGAAGCTGAGGCAAGAGAATCGCTTTAGCCTCGGAGTTGGAGGTTGCTGTGAGCTGTGATGCCACAGCACTCTACCCAGGGTGATAACTTGAGGCTCTGTCTCAAAAAATAAAAAAACATATCTGATAAAGGACTTGTGTCTAAAAAGAAAAAAATCGCCTATTCAAATACTTTGCCAGATGGTTATGGAACTTCATAATATAATCTTCCTGAGATTAATTCGGTTTATAATTTAAGAGATTTTAGCTCTAGGGAACTCTACTTTTGTTTTCTTCAAATAGAAGTTGGTCCTCTTTCTTTTCCTTTTTTTTAGAGACAGAGTCTCACTTTATCACCCTTGGTAAAGTGCTATGGCATCATAGCTCACAGCAACCTTAGGTGATTCTCTTGCTCAGCCTCCTGAGTAGCTGGGACTACAGGCACCCGCCACAACACCTAGCTATTTTCTTGTTACTGTTGTCATTGTTGTTTAGCTGGCCCTGGCCGAGTTCAAACCGACCAGCCCCGGTGCAAGTGGCCAGCACCCTAACCACTGAGCTACGGGTGCCGAGCCTGTTTTACTATTTTTGAGATAGTCTCACTCTGCTGCCCAGGCTAGGGTGCAGTAGTACAATTGTACCTCACTGTAGCCTTCATTTCCCAGGCTCAAGTGAAGCAATGTTCCTGCTTCAGCCTCAGTAACTGGGAGCACACCACCACATGTGGCTGATTATTATTTTTTATTTTTGTAGAGACAAGGTGTCACTCTGTTGCTCGGGATGGTCTCGAACTCCTGGCCTCCAGTGATCCTCCTGTCTCAGCCTCCCAGAGTGCTGGGATTACAGGCGTGAGCCACTGTCCCTCATTCGTACTACATTTTTAAAGAGAAAATAACAAGTAATAGCTACCTTATTGTTATGGAAAAATTAAATGATGCTAATGTGATGTTATTTATAATAACTACAACCACAGCTCTGATGACAAGATATTCTACAAGGTTTAGTGGTTAAGAGCATCAGCTCTGGAGTCAGAAAGGCTGGATCTGTTCTGGGATCTTGTGCTTATTAGCCACATGACTTGGGGCACACCACTCTCTGGGCTATATTTTTCTTATCTGTAAAATGGAATTAATAATCTGCAGCTTACTGTCTTACTATAAATTTTAAATGAAATAATCTATGTGAAATGCCTGGCACAGTGCTTTACGTATGTAGGAACTCAGTGAATTAGAGCCATGGTTGTTACTGCCGTCATGATAGAGATGAAAAGTGCCACCCCCAGAGCAAGTGCCCAGCTTTTATCTCCAGGAGGATGCAGGCCTGTATCTTTTCTTTTTTTTGAGACAGTCTCACGCAGTTGCCCTGGGTAGAGTGCCTCCTGCCTCAGCCTCCCAAGTAGCTGGGACTACAGGCACCTACCACAATACCTGGCTAGTTTTTCTATTTTTAATAGAGATAGGGTCTCGCTCTTACTCAGGCTGGAAGCCCTATATCTTATTCTTTGGGAAAAAAGCTAAAGTGTAGGCTGGGCACATTGGCTCACACCTGTAATGAGTTCGAGACCAGCCTAAGCAAGAAACATCACTACATTCCCCCATAAATAGCTATAATTATTGTGTGTCAATTAAAAAAATACAATTAAAAAAGGAAAAAAGAAAACAGTGCCTTATACTTAGTATGTTCTCAACAATTATTTGTAAAAGGATAAAAATAAAATAAAGCCCAGTTGGGGGCTGTGTCCACTGGAAAAAAGAAAAGAGAGACCAAGGAGCAGACTTGACAGATGTCGGAACCCCACGACAATGCCAACCTGGAGATGTGGGTCAGAAGGAAATGCGGCAGGCGGCTAAAGACTTATGAAAATTTCTGAGGCGCGTCCAGTGGAAGATCTGGCAGATATTCCAATGCTATGGAAACGCCAAATTCCAAAATCTTCCTCCCAGGAAACCCTTAGTACAGATTCAGATACGTCCCAGAGAGCAGGAAAAGCCATCGCCTAAGACCCCTGTAATGTAACAAAGAGGTGAAAAATACTACTCAAGTCAACTACTAGGAAAAAACTAGATCATACAGAGTTCTCATATTCTTTTAGAGTTCAAGTTTGAGTGTACAAGTTTTCAATTAAAAGAAAATGTGGAAGATCAGACTGAACTTTCAAAAACATGAAAAAACCAAACCTTGAACCAAGCAAGAGTTATCGGTGATTTATGGAAACACCAAGGACAAGGCAGTCGAAGCCTTCTTGGAATGCAAACACTATGGCAGAATCCAAACAAAAACAATGTTTGGAGGCTGACTGTAATGGATTTGAAGAATGTTCAGTTCAGGAAACAAAAATGAGAATGAATTAAGAGATCTCAGTCAAGAAATCTCCAGTAATCCTGTGTACATAAATCCAAAATGAATTGCCCAAACAGATAATGGTGGAAACAGAAAGAAATGTAAAGAAATATGAGCTTAATCTTCCAAAAAAGCTGAACCAGGGAATATCCCTATGTCCCAGACACAAATACACAGCTGATAAAAATTGTAAGTGTCTCGGTTGCTTACATCCACAGAAAAATTCAAATAAAGCTCTGGGAAGAGCTTCCAAGAGAAAAACTTGGAAGGTGCAGCTACGGAATAAAAGACAGGAAAATATGGGGTGGGGAGAGGTGTGAGTCTTCAAGAATCTGACTGCGTGGCTAGTCCCCAGGCTCTATGCACAGAAGGATGACAAACCAGCAAAGAATTGGCAAGAAAAACTTAAATCAACAATGAAGAGAAGACACTTTCACCACCTAGAAAAATAATCCAAATTAATTTTTGTCTGATCACATAAAATACAGAAAAGAAAACTCACACAAACCAAAATCTGGGAAGTTACTTTGTTTGCTGAAGCAAATGTCACTAACACAGAGACAGATGATGAAACTCTTGATCCGTTCTTCTGATAACATCTTAATATGGGGGATTCAAAGCATTAGAACCTAAAGATCATCTGGAAGCGAGTCTAAAAGAAATGTGAAGTTAGAGAGATCTTCTAGTCTACCCAGTAAAACAGAGACCACACTTGTACAGAGGAAGGTGAAGAGGGGCCGTGCAGAGAATCCGTAAGAACGTGAAAGAGAGCAATCCAGTGTCAGTAAGTTACATTGGAGGCTCGAATGAGGTCTTTCCTATAAAGACAGAGGGTATCATCTTTCGTCTAGTACAACAGATAGAATGTCGGCGAGCAAGGATGGGGAGAAAACATTTGATCATTACTCAACTAAAATGATACAGATGGAGGAAACCACGAAGATGCCTGGGAGAAAAACCTGGCAGAAAGAGCAGTCTGTGAAGAAGCCAGAATAACACCCCGTCACTACTACAAAGAGTCTAATTCTTTGTCCTAATATAGAGGAGAGCACATTTGGGGGAAAAGATAGGGAGAAAAATGCTGCATAATCCCTCCAGGAAAACCCAGGTGAGGAAGCAGAAAGATAATCAGGATTTAGTCAACTTGGTATTTTTGAGACCAGCCCGAGCCAGAGCAAGACCTTGTCTCTAAAAATATCTGGGCATTGTGGCAGCACCTGTAGTCCCAGTGACTTGGGAGGCTGAGGTAAGAGAATTGCTTAAGCCCAAGACTTTGAGATTGCTGTGAGCTATGACGCCACGGCACTCTGCTGAGGGTGACAAAGTGAGATGTTGTCTCAGAAACAAACAAACAAAACTAAACTCCTTACTGGACACATGCAAAGATTTGATCATTTGCCCAGTGTGACAGAGAAAAGCTTCAATAGGTTAAGAACAAGTAGAAAAACATATACAGTTCTCTTGTGGATAAAGAGGAGAAACCACTTGGCACAAAATGGAAAAGGTGCAGACATAGAGGCAAAACACACAAGACAGGAAAATGCTGTTTCACCAAAAGAAGAAACTTTGTGCAGTGGCTGAAGCCATAACCTGCGTGACACGAAATCACAGCATAAAGTAATATGGAGTTCTAAGAGATGTGTTTCTGAGGAAATATTTACCAAAACTCCAAAGCCGTGTAACAACACACAAAGAAAAGAAGAACTGGGAGACGTCAAGACAATGAAGATATGTAAACTCAGGAGTTTGAGACCAGCCTAAGCAAGAGTGAGACCCCATCTCTACTAAAAACAGAAAAATTTGGCCAGATGTTGTAGCATGCACCTCTAGTCCCAGCTACTCGGGAGGCTGAGGAAAGGGAATCACTTGACCCCAAGAGTTTGAGGTTGCTGTGAGCTATGATGGTATAGCACTCTACACAGGGCAACAGAGTGAGACTTTGTCTCAAAAAAAAAAAAATATTTAGCTAAGAAGCTGAAGAGGGAAAAAGTGATACTGTTTAGTTGGTGACAAACTTAAGTAACCCTCAAGTACAACTGTTCCCATAAAATTAAAAGTGTAAATAAAAACAAGTAAAACACATCAAATTAGGTCATGAATGCATTTAAGTATAATCAAAATATTGGTTTTACTTGGTATTTGATTATTTTCATAGGCAAAATTAACAAAATGAATACTGTAACTTTTCTAGTATGAAAAGATGGCTTAATTTTTTGCCATTAGCTGGTTGCTGATTCCACTTTAGTTGATAAAATATCTTCCCTTAGTCTACGTCTACCAGTTTTTACAGCCTTTACACCAGTAGATGAAAGAAGAATGAAAAAGTAAATTATAAACTAAATAAGTCAGATATAAACTTGCCAAATCATGTTACTGATTGATATATGAAACTAACACTTTTGGAGAGATGGCTAATGCTTGTTCAAAATACAACTCAACGTACATCATTATTTCTCTCAACCTGGAAAACCAAATTAATTACAATTCATAAAAGTTTTATAAAAGTCAATGCAAAATTATATAGATCTGAACACCATGTTTATAACGTATCAGTTTCAGCTGTGAGTTGTTTCCTTTATTAATTCCACTTGAGAGAAACCGTATACATAAAGTACAACCTTAAAGCACTTAGCATATTGCCTTTTAAACTGTTACATGAGGCCATTTCCTTCATATCCCCTTTGGCCTTTACAATTGAATGTTGTTTCCCTAAGACAGTACCCCGTACACCCCTCGGCCTCATTGCCAAAGCCATTTTCCATGGTTGAAGCACACTAACGTTTGCAGAATGGAGCAATTAATGGCCTCTTAAAAGTATCATTCCAGCTCAAGAAAACATTTTCCCCTTGGTTATGATATTGAACACTCATAACAAATTGCTTTTAAGCAACTGGTGAATACACACACACACTCTCATACACACAGGCGTGTTGGGGGGATTTATTTCAGGACTCTCTGTAGATAGCAAAATCCGCAGATGCTCAAGTTGCTGACAGACGGTAATGTAGTATTTGCATATAACCTATGCACACCCCCCATATACTTTAAATCATTTCTAGGTTTCTTTTCTTCTTCTTCTTCTTCTTTTTTTTTTTTGAGACAGAGCCTCACTATGTTGCCCTCAGTAGAGTGCTGTGACATCATAGTTCACAACAACCCCAAACTCTTGGGCTTAAGCAATCCTCTTGCCTCAGCCTCCCATGTAGCTGGGAGACACCTGCTACCATACCCGGCTATTTTTAGAGACAGGGTCTCACTCTTGCTCAGGCTGGTCTTAAATTCCTGAGTCTAGGCAATCCACCTGCCTCTGCCTCCCAGAGTGCTAGGATTATAGGCGTGAGCCACTGGGCGTGGCCATTTCAAGGTTACTTTTAATCCCTACAACAATATGAATGCTATATAAGCAGCTGTGGTACTGTATTTTTATTTGTATTTTATTGTTTTTTAAAAAATATTTTTGACCAGCAGTTGGTTGAATTCGCAGATATAGAACCCGCAGTTACTGAAGGCCTAAGTGTACGTATACATAGATATATATAAGCATATATAGATATTTCTCTATCTAGTACATAAATTTAGAACATCAATCATGTTGTCTCACATTCCAGATGGATTACCATATGCAAGACCATTATTTCTCTACTCATGAGAAGTCAGTGAAAATTAAATGTGCTTGAAATGTTTTAGTATTTGAATTACTTTGATAACTGAAAACAGGAGTAAAGGCTCAGCTAGTATGGAGAACACTGCACTTTTCAGATGGGTTTGGTGAATGCCACGTATATATGCCATAAAATTAATGGTTTGTATTAATTCCATTAATATTTCATACCATTAATACATATATTTGAGGAATAGTATTCTGTGTTCACCTTTAATATAGAAGACTATTAAAAATAAGTAAAATCAGCATCTCATCATGACTTCTTTTCAGGTGATAGAATAACTATTTTCTATACTAACAAACACTTGCAATTACATATAATAGGTTCTTTCTGTGTAATAAATAATTTCCCGGTAAAATCGGTAAAACAAAACACCCAGAAACTGCCCTTAGTGCTTTAAACATGTTTCCATCCAGGGATTCCACCGTTATGAACACCTAAGTTCTGTGTGTGTTAACATGGTCTGTGATATGTGTGTGTGTGTGTGTGTTATCACGAGATATGCTCATTTATCACTAGGAAAAATAGTTTTAAAAGATTTTTTTTCCCATCGAATTATGCCTGAACAAAATTGTGCTTGATGAATCAATGATCTGCCAGGAAAAAAACAACAGAAGAGTTGAATTCATTTCTGTTGAACTCAGGAATGTGAATAAGAGGAAAAAAAAAAATGGCTCAGCACCTGTAGCTCAGTGGCTAGGGAGCCAGCCACATACACCAGAGCACGCAGGTTCAAATCTACCCTGGACCTGCCAAACAACAATGACACCTGCAACAAAAAAAATAGCCAGTTGTTGTGACGGGCGCCTTGTAGTTCCTGCTTCTTGGGAGGCTGAGGCAAGAGAATCACTTAAGCCCAAGAGTTTGAGGTTGCTGTGAGCTGTGACACCATAACACTCTACCCAGAGTGTCAGCTTGAGACTCTGTCTTAAAAAAAGAAAAAAAGGGAAAACTTGTAATTTTAAAATTCAGTAGAACCTCACTGTGTGACTGGAATCAAGTGAAATCACCACTTTGTTGGTTCCAGACTTCAGGGAGAAAAATGTCACATAGTTGATAAAATAGAAACACACTTGATTCATATCTATATGTGTGTTTTAAAAATAGAATTTTGTTGTGAATTTCTTTAAGATGTTATAGAAACAACATCTAGACTGTGCTTCATGTACTGGTACAGGTCCTTGAATATTTAGGCCAGTGTTTCAGACGTGGATGAATTTTCAGAAATGTCTACAACCGTGTGCCCTCAAAAGAATACATCATTTAAAAAGCCCCGGCAACCTTCTAGTTTGTTTGAACAATGAGTAGTACTGATAACCACATGTAACAAAACAAATAATAACCACAACCACATATTTGATAAAAATTGCACAGAGAAAGGTCTTAATGTTTTTCTGTTTTAATACAGTTCAGATGATTTTTCTTTAATGACAGGGTCAATAGCTTTGAGAAGCTTAAAATAAACCATTTTCTTTTATTATATTTCAGACATTCAAAAATTTCTCAGAACTGTCAGACTTTCTGATTCAGCCCTTAAAAGTTTCAAGTCAACTTCTTAGATTTTCTTCTAATACAAGTCAGATCTTTTAAGACATCCCAGGAATGTCTGACTTGCAATCTTAAGAATAATATTCTAGACACTTGTATGAGATCTATGTAATTCTTGGAGTAACATTCACCTTTTCCTAGGCATAGAAACCTTTTGTATGCTTCCTTTCATGATAATCATAAACTCTTACACCTGTCATGTATATAATGTGCACACAGTAGGTAGACGCTCTGCATATGTACATTATATACAATGTATCAAAATGTTCTATCTTTTGTTTAAAGGACAGTTCACAGAATGGCAGAACTGATACAATGACACCAAGTTGATCAAATCCTTCTGTAGCACATTACTGCACAATTATGGCTTGAAACAAAAGTTACCCATCACAGGTTCTTATGTTGTGTAAAGTATTCCAAATGAGAAGTCCATGACATCATGCTTCATGGTACAGCGGGTACATATACACATGTAAATTGGTTTTACATATAACTATGTGATGGAGGATACAATTAGACTACCTAATGTACACAGTTATAAAAAGTTATATATTATGCCACAGTACTAAAAATAAAATATTCTTTTCAAATAGTGAAAATAAGATATCCTTCAAGTTTTCTGTGTCACGTTTCCTCGTTTGGCCATGCCTCTTTTTTTCATTTTAAACAATGTCCAACATTTTCTTAGACCCTAATAACAGAATGTGGGCAATTTTCCCGACCAGTATTAGCCTACCAAAAGTGCTAAGATGATAACTTTGCCAGTGATTCGCTGAAGTACCCTCCTGTTGCGTTCCATACATAGAAAAATAAAAGACAAATAAATATAAATACCTTCTCAGTTATCGAAAAATCAAAGGTCCCACCGTACTGTTTTAGGAATAACGGTCTTGGATACAGACCGCTGCACCCGGAATCAGTACAGCAACTAGCCGGGTGCTACGCACGGTGCCCCGCACCTGACTGGGAGCTGTGACTGTGGTTGGCCAGAGAGACACCGAAAGGTTTTTTGGGTTCACCGCACTGCTCTCCCAGACCCCCGCGCAGCAGTCACCAGTGTCGGCCAGTCCCCAAGGGCTCCTCACTTTCTGCCCAACCCAGGAGCCGTGACCTGTCCGGGTGGGTGAAAAGCAGTGGAACTGCACTCCTTCCTCCTGGGCCGTAAAGAAAACTGCCCCTCTCCTCGCGCGCCCGAAGGCTCACGTGTCCTCTCGGTTTGGGACGCAGGCACTTACTAGTGAACACAGCACGGGCAAGGCAGCGGGTGGGGACATGCTTCCAATTTGCGCTGGGGCTCGTCCACTGCAGCCGCTCCGCCGCGCCGGCCCAGCGTTTGAACCGAATGAAACGCAGGGGAACACAGCATCCCGGGGGAGCGCGAGGACAAAGGGTGACCCCATCCTACCCGCGGGGTGATGGGCGGTTAGGTCGGGGTGCCACACGGGGTCCGAGGCAGTTGGTGGCGACTGCGGGCGCCCGGCCCTGAGCACCACCCACAGCCCCCAGCCCTGCACCGTCCGCGCGGTCCCTGGGAGCCCCCCGCGTGCTCAGATGAGCGGGAAGCGACCCTCGCCGCCGTCGGGCTCCCCAGCGCTGCCGCCTCGCGGGCGGCCGAGCACCGACACGGGCAGCACGACCTCCCCGGGGCCGAGCTGCTGCAGTCGCATGGACTCCTCGTAGGTGGGCAGGTACTTGACTTCCTCGTAGCTGGGCAGCTGCAGGAAGACTGGCGAGACCACGCGCAGCTCGTGCTCCGGGGCGCAGCAGGGGGCCGAGCGCGCCCCGCCGCCCCGGCCCCGGCCGCCACTGTCCAGCAGCGAGTCCTGCGAGCCGGCCGCCGCCTCGTCCCGCAGCAGAGCCGGCGAGTCGTCGTCGTCGTCGTCGGGCGGGCCCGCGCCCCCCAGCGGCCCGCCGCCTCCCGGAGGCCCCGGCCGCGCCTGGCCGGCTCGCGCCTGGCCGCGCGGGTACCTGCGTGGGCTGGGGCAGATGATGCGCTGCAGGAAGTAGCCGATGGCGAAGAGCACCAGCAGGATGAGCAGCCCCGAGAGCTTGCGGACGAACCAGCCCACGTTGTCCAGGAAGGCGTGCAGCGGCAGCTTGCAGCAGCGCACCGCCGTGGCGTTGGTCGCGTCGCAGCAGCGCTCCCGCTCGCCGCACGCCAGCTCCGCGCAGCCCCCGCCGCCCCGCGAGGGCGCCACCAGCGCCAGCGCCAGCAGCAGCAGCAGCGGCAGCAGGGGCGGCGGCGCCGGCGCCACCGGCAGGCCCTCGGCTGCGACCCCGGGTCCCCACATGGCCCGCGCAGACCTTGATCGTGTCCGGGACGCGAGGCCGGGGGGTCCGTCCGTCTGCGTGTCCGTCGGCCCCTCCCCGGCGCTCCGCTCCGGACTCGCGCGCGCCGCCTCCCGCGCCTCCGCTACCTGCGGCCGGAGCAGTCCTCACTTGGCCGCGCTTGGGCGGGAGGAGGAGCCCGAGGCGCGCCGAGGCTGCGGGAGGCGGCCGCTTCTCCCAGCCGGAGCAGCCTCCGGAGCGTCTGACCTTAACCTCGCGCGCACAGCCGCCCGGGCCGGGCGCGGGGCGTCCGGAACCGCCCTAAGTGGCAGCGGCGGCCGGCGTGTGGCCGGCGTGGGCATCTTGGCCCCGGCCCGCCGCGCTTGTCCTCCCCTGCCGCGTCGCTCTCCGGGACTGGGGGGGTTAATGCTCCGCGCTCAGCCCCGGAGCCCCCGATCTGGATTAATTCAGCCTTCGCGCTCTTCCCGGCTAGGCAGGCGGGGCTCTCGCTCTCGTAGGTGTCTCAGTTTTAAGTGATTGGATTTCCCCGGGAATGCTGTTTAAGTTGACTTGCGACTGGGATTCGCTTGCCATCTCTTGTGATCTTTCTGGGTAAAAATAGATGATGGCCGCTAATGACGAGTGCGGTCCCACTGACGTCCCAGGGTTTAGGCGGTGGGGAGCGCCGGGTAGTTCTGCTTTCAGGGAGTTGGGAAGCCGGGGTTCCCAGGAAACCTCCAGAACAGGCAGAGAATTCTTTAAGCTGCTCTGGTCGGGACGCCACAGAAGTAGCCTGGAGGGATAGGGAGGAGCCCTGTCAAGATGTCCTGAGTTGACCAAGCGGGGGGGGGGGGGGCATCCGACAAACCCCACTCGTCGCGACTGTGAAAGGAGGCCCCTCCCGAGGCATAAATACCAGGGGAGTTTTAAGTGGTTGGCAAGGTTCCTAAGCCCTGATTTGTGTCTGAAGGGTCCCTGGTAAGGTTATTCTTGTTTGCAAAGTTTAAAGGAAGTCTGCGTCCTCACTTAGCGCAGGGGGCAGAATTTACCTGCCTGATGTCACCATCCCTGGGGGAAGCACCTTAGCGTACAGCACAGAGCAGAGGGATGGCAGCTGTCGCGGGTCGCTGACCCGCACACCTGCTCCACGTTGGAGTTAACCAGCTCCTTAGACCCCCATCAGGGAGAGTCAAGGACCCGGCCCTTTTTACTAAGACAGACTGAAATAGAAAATTATTCCCTCACCCCTTAAACTCTAGGACCCCTTGAAGAGAAACCAAAGGGAAAATTCCATAGTCATTGAGAAGGAGTGAAAAAAAAAAAAAGTAAAAGCAAAGGAAAAATAGACATAACAAGGTTTAACTGTGAGTGAGTCAGATAAAAGCAGATTTCTCCCAGAGCAGCCAAACTGTGTCTTCTTAACACAGTAATGGATCAAGAAGCTTGGGGACGATGATTTGACAGAGACACATCAATGCCCAACCTAAATGAAAATATTTTTAATGTCTGTTGAACACCCTCTTTGCCTAACACTGCAGAATGATCCTTTCTACTCTTGGAGAAGCCTCTAAGTGCTGCCCAGACAAGATGCTTTATGGGAAGTTTACTTGAGCACAGGGCCTTTTTTTCTAAGCTTTTCTAAAGCCACCTTCTCTGGGCCATGATTGTTTCTCTGTAGGGAGCCACTGAATGTATTTTGCAAAGCCTGATTGACGATGGGCTTGACAATGATAGGAAAATGATTCATTTTAATACAGTGAAAACGGTATGATTTTATTTCATTCACCCATTCTTTTACTAAATTTACATTTTAGCATTTTCTATGTTGAAGGAATTCTGTTAGATGCTTATCATAACAGAAAAAAACTCCTGACTCCTCCCCAGCACGGAGCACACCCAGCTCTGCACTCCCAGCTTCAGCTACGGGGAGTAAGGGAGAAATTCCATAGGGGAGAATAAATGGCAATTTCCTCTTTGATGATGACTTGTTCTTATTTCCCAAAGGAAAAGTAAAATTACTGAATTTCGAACAATTTCTCGGGGATGGAGGCAGTTCATAGCTTGAGATGGGCTTTGAATGTGAAATTGAAAAAAGAAAAAGCTCTCTTTGGGTTTACAGTACCTGATTTTTTTAAGGATTTCCGCCAGAAGTAGTAAGACCGATGGTAAAAGTGGAGGGGAGTTGCTTGGCTGATGATGCACAAGAGAAAATGCCCTGCTTATTGTTACTCTGAAAGTACTAAATGTGCAGCATCTAAATTGTTTTGTTTCTCTCTGCTAAGTAGTTAGAATTTGTTTGCAGAATACTAGGACATGATAGAAGAACAACAACGTAGATCTTATATAAAAGAAAACGTTAAACAGAGTTACTTATATGAAAACAAAAGAATAAGGTCTGCAAGATGAGTAGGAAATGGATTTTTATTTGTTTCTCTTTCTTTCCAAATTGATAGTCCCAAAGCATCATCCGTTAAAGACCCTCTGCAGACACTGGCGCCTCTTTATTTCTTCTCTGATCTCTCAGTTACACTTAATTCATTTTTATTTGCAGTGTAATTTATTGTGTACAACCCTTTGAAAGAAAGAAAAGAAACCCTATAGCTTTAAAAGCCCCATGAAAGACATGATCGTCATTACTCAGCACCCTGAGTCTTTTCTTTAGTTTCAACACATAAATAAAGGTGTGGATTGAGCTCCCAGAAGGTCATAAATTCAAGCTACTTAGTGAGGAAGATGGGATTTAATTTTATGTTCCATAGAATGATCACTGTGTACAAATTAAAATGAAACCTCATTTATTTAAAAATTGCATCAGATTGTGTTAAATGAGTGCAAGAAGAAGAAAAAAAAAAAAACCAGATGGTGGGAAGAGATTAACCTTTACCCAAAAAAGCATAGTCTCTTTGACTTGGTAAAGATTAAGAACTCTTAACTGCTTTATCTTGCTGTGGAGCTTGGATGTTATTTTCTGAAAAATTTCTCTTCCTGATTTACTTACATTCACATGAATGAATTCCAAATTAGCCATACTCTGCAACTTCCTAGAACAGAAGAAAGTAAACAGAACCTGACAAAACTGGCTGCTATTTTATCTGCGTCCATGGGAGCTGTCCCGTTGGTTTCAGAAAGACTGAGCAGCTCCGTCATGCCATCTTCTGTTCCAGCACATGACACCAGTCTGGAAATTTTCTCCCTGATGTCTGCTGACTGCGGTTGGTGCTTTCAAGCTTGAGAAGTGATACCTCTGCCTTTTCTATGGCCCTTCAGCAAAACATCTAGACACGGGCAGCTGGGACTTTGTGAACTACCCAGTCCCTAAAGATCCTTATTCAAGATGGGCGGCATCTTTTACTACTAAGTTATTATTATAATTGGTGTATTAACCCCTCTCCTTTTATAATTTCCCTCCACTTGCAGAATGTCCTTTCTGAGCAACAGTAAATTAAAGTTTTTATTGCAAATAACATGTATTTGAACAAACATACCTACCTAGAAATGATTTTTGAGTGGAGATAATCTGCTTTGGCATTATTTTCATATATTATTGTCCACATTCATTCGATAAATATTTAATGAAGGCTCACTCTAAGCTGGATATTCTGCTCTGCTCTGGGGATACTATCAAATCACACTATTCCCTGTCCTCAGGTAGCTTACTGAGGGAACAGAGAAAGAACAACATTCAAGCAGTTAGAATAGTGAGTTAAGGGTTCCAATGATCAATGCTAGGATGGGGAATTTTTACACTGGACAAGATCCAGATTGGGAGGGCAGTGTTGGCTGAGAAACCCCCTTCTGATTTAGAAAGTAGAATAAGATTAAGCAGGAAGGAGTCTTTCAGACACAGGAAACTTCATGGAGACAAGTCCCCAAGTTGGGAAGACCTTTCACAGGTCTTTTTTTTTTTTTAAATGACAGACTCTTGCTCTGTCCCTGGAGCTAGAGTGCAGTGGGGTCATCATAGCTTCCTGCAACCTCAAATTCCTGTCCCCCCCATCCTCCCACCTCAGCCTTCCAAAGGGCTAGGATTACAGATGTGAGCCACCTCACTGGCCATTACGTGCCATCTCTTATGATTAGGGCAAAATTTGTCATTTCTAACTCAACAGTTTCAACTCTGCTATCCATTTTCTGAAAAATTTCTGCCATCCAATTTTATTTTTTTGTTATTGTTTTATTTATTTATTTTTTGGCCATCCAATTTTAAACTGAACCTGGTTCTTCGTAGGAGTCCACCGGCTTGTGTGATTGTAGTTATCTTTGTATTTGGTCCTGCTCAGCTCCCCTTTGGAAACCAGGAAAATTGCGGTGACGTTTCCTGTTCTTCCCATCTCCATGCCCATGACTTGGAGTGGAGTTCAGATTCTCTCCCTCAACTGTGTGAGTTGGCAGCTGGCCGACAAAAGCCTTCTGCAAGCCAAATGCTTCAAGTAGGAGCAAAGTCTAAGTGAAATGATTTGTACCTTTTGTTTAAATTAGGTGCAAAAGGGAATAAAACGTTTTCTTCCAGGTTTGAAGTTAGAAACAAAAGATTAATTTCAGGCCCTTATGAAAAGAATAATACCTGTGTTTATACTTGGTCTTTCCACTTTTCAAAGAACTTCCACATGCATTTTTTTTTTCTGTGAGATGGGTCGATGTTATCATTGTCCCTTTTCACAGATAAAGATGGGTTGAGATACCTGAATCACGGAGCAAATTAGTGGCAGTGCTAAACCTGGAATCCAAGGCTTGTGAATCCGAGTCTAGCAAACAAGTGCGGGCAGGCATCTCCCTCACTGACTGGCAGGAGGCACGTGTCTTCTCTTTGACAACGCCTGATGCGTCCGGAGTCCAGTTCTAAGGAAAGTGACTGAGAATCAGGACTATGAATACGATCTAGAATGGGATATGACTATGAGATTCTTCTCAGGGAGTAAAACTTTTTAGTTTGGGGCCCCTTTTGTTAACCCATCAATCATGGCTTAGGTAATAATGTGGCAAGTCAACTAGTTTTGTGTACATTTCCGAAAGCAAAAAATAAATTTCTCCCCCCACATTATATTTGATCTCTACCCGTGAACTAAGCCATCTAAAGCTCATCAATATAAAATGGTATATGCTTGGGAAAATAAGACAATCAGTGACTTAAACTTCCATATTTAAGTCCTCGCGTTATAACAATTTCTAATTAGATTTCTTGTGGCACGCTTGTAGAAGAGATTGATAACTTTCACTTTGATGTGAACACTGAACCATAAATATCCTGAGAAATATTTAGTGAGGCCATGAAAATCTGAAATTAGAATCCAGTGATGTCAGCTGAATGAATTTCCTTTTCAACTCATGTTTTTTTTTTTCTCTTAAATAGATTGTTGGAGTTAGAATATATTTGTCAGGAGGCTGGTGTATCAGCCAAATCCTCACATTGGCAGAAAAATCATATAGCATGAAATTATGAAATAATTTCGTAAGATGAAATAATTTCATAAGGTGAAACATTTTTTACACTCCATTATTTTAACTTGAAACAGGCAATGTGCTTCCTTTTTATTATAAGGAAGACTTACTTGGCCATACCTCTTTCTGAATGTTCTCTGTAAACCTGGGTGGAGGGCCGCAGGCTTGTGGTCCTTCTGATGTTAATCAGGGTGAAATAACTACCTTCCAAAAATATACCTTAAAAGATTTTGACTATACCCCAGTATCCAAATTCTTCTCAACCATTTCGTTGTAGATTTCCCCAACCATGAACTTAGAGGCCCTTTGGGATACACATATAATTTTTCTTTTTTTTGAGATGGAGCCTCAAGCTATCCCCCTGGGTAGAGTGCCATGGCATCATAGCTCATAGCAACCTCCAACTCCTGGGCTTAAGCGAGTCTCCTGCCTCCGCCTCCCAAGTAGCTGGGACCACAGGCGCCCGCCACAACGCCCGGCCATTTTTTGGTTGCAGCCATCATTGTTGTTTGGCGGCCTGGGCTGGGGATTCGAACCCGCCACCTCAGGTGTATGTGGCTGGCGCCTTAGCCAATTGAGCCACAGGCACCAAGCCTACACATATAATTTTAATCTTTGTTTTCACTTTTCTTTCTCTTTGCCTTTCTGCATCCTCTGCTTCAATAAATGATTAGTTGACACTGCTGTTTAAGTCTCCTGCTTTGGAGACACTG
>CAUYQV010120692.1:0-29327 GCA_963574575.1 Galagoides demidoff
GCCTGTGGTCCCAGCTACTTGGGAGGCGGAGGCAGGAGACTCGCTTGAGCCCAGGAGTTGGAGGTTGCTATGAGCTGTGATGCCATGGCACTCTACCCAGGGGGATAGCTTGAGGCTCCATCTCAAAAAAAAAAAAATACAAATTAGAAGAAATCAAAGGAAAAGAGAGGTGCTTTTTGTTTGTTTGTTTTGTTTTGTTTTTTGCGTGGGGAGCTACTGGGGCCTGTGGCATATATATGACGTGTGTCCTAAGAACCTTTCAAATTGGGGATGGCTTCGCTTGCCACTGAGAACTCTCCAGACTGAATCCAGTCTTTCCCCCGTGTTTCCCTGTGCCCTGACCTTGCATGATGTAGGCTTGATGTAATGTTTATGCAGCAAACAATTTGTACAAGTGGTTTTAGCATGAATTTCAGCCTTTGAATATCTCTTGGAAATTTCACGTGGAAAGAGTTCTAGATTGTACTGAAATGGTTTGTGAAAGATTTATGACAAAAATTCATCCATTTGCCAGATAATGTGGAGTAAATACTATCTTGTACTGTTTTATGTAAAGAATATAAATTAGTTCTAATGTTCTCCTTGGGAAAAATGTTCTTAATTGGTTTTAAGTTTATTTTAGAAGTGAATTAATGTTCTAACTGTTTGGCTATGAACCATAGCAAAACTAATAGAGAATATGCATACATAAGATTTCAAACTAGAGCCCTAGAGACATTACACAAAGTCCCAATTTGTGGCATATTATTTATGTGTGTGTGTGTGTATTGGGAAAAAAAATCACCAAAATCCCCTCTCCATTATTAAGGCATTAGTAATGAATCATACATTAATCTGGGCCTTGTCAATTTGGGACTAGACGAGGCTTAAAATAAAGAAATTAAAGTTCTTCATAATGAATATGTTAATTTCACTTGTAATTGATGACAGTTCCTCTTCTGTGGTAGATTCCACATGTTTAGAGAAGGATAAGCTTGCATTGAAATTTCAGTTTTGTTGCTGTGATTTTAACTTTTCTGAAATCTGTTTTCCTATTCTAACAAAAAGAATAGGAACACCCATTCCTAACTTGAAGCTATTGTCATTGTTGTTTAAAGAATTAAATCAATGAAGTAATGGACACAAGAGTACTTTATCATAGTGCTTATGAAGTAATGGACACAAGAGTACTTTATCATAGTGCTTAGGGATATAGAGGTCTCAGTAACTTTCCGTTCTCTTTCCTTATCTGCTGGCCTGGTTGACTCGTTTTTAGCCATCCCCCGTGATTTTTCTCTTTGATTATCTTCCTTCTTAGTAATTGTCCAAGGTGGAGAGAAATATAGTTTTGAATGCATTATCTTGAGCTCTTTTATATTGGCTTAATAATTGATAGTATTGTTTCATGTATGTTTGTTACCCCTCTTAGTAGGAAAAGTCCTTAAGGTACTGAGACTGCGTATTTACCATCTTTCATGGAGCCTGTTAGTGCTTTAGTGGAAATTAGACACAACCTAAATAGCCAGTGATAAGGAAATATTTGAACAAACAGTGCTATAGTATAGTTAATCAAACTGATGCTGTAGAAGAATATATAATGCGTTTGAGATGAAGAAATAATAGAACTGGCAGGTTATAAGATAGAATGTGGGGTTTGATTTTGTTTGTGTTAATTTTTACATTCATAAAGAATTTATTAAAGGCTAACTGGCTGTCCCTGGGTGGTGGATTCACAAATTATTTTTATTGTATTCATTCTTGCTTATTTGACTGTTTTGAGCATTCTTTGTCTTGCAATTTAAGAAAAAAGTTAAAATTTCTTAATAAATGTTAGAGCAATATCATTTTTATTATGAGCTGTGGTCAAGATTCTAGTCTGAGGAAATTATCATTCATTAGAAGACAATGCACACTAAAAATAGGCTTTAACTAAAGAAGCTAGGAACAGAACATGAAAGAAGCAAATTAGAAGGAATCAAAGGGAAAAGCTGAATTTAAAACAAAAATCTGTAAACTTGATAGATAAATGTAAGAGCTGGTTGAAAAGATGGGCACATTAGGACGTTGCTGGCAATCTTAATAAGGTAATGAAGAGAAAATATGTTTTAAAAACAAGAGAGAAAAATGCATATATCCATAGACCCAGAGACTTTAAAAGGAGAGAAGGCTTCTGCTAATAATTTCAAAAGTATAGATGCAGTGGACAACTGTTTAGAAAAGTGTACATTTTTAAAATTGCCTCGAGAACAAGTTACAAAGTAGAATAAACTAATAACTATAGCTATATTGAACAACATTCAGAGTTTTTCTCCTAGGTCCAGATTATTTTCATAGGTAGGTTTTCTCATTTCATTTATTATTTCGGTTATTATTTATTAATCATTGAATAAACTTTTTGTTCTATAAGGCCTTTTGAAGCATAGAAAATAATAAAAACTTATATAACCATCTATAGACTTATATCTGATATAAAACCAGTTAAATATGTCCCCAGAGTTGCTACAAATATTATTTACAAAATATTCATTATAAACTTTTATCAAATATTTACAATATATTCTATACTTGCCCCTTAGTAAAATTTTGTAATGAATACTTGGTAAATGTACATTTAGCTACAATTTTCCCTATGTATGGTGACTTTAGGGGTGACTTTCAGAACACCCTGTGAAAGACCAGACCAGCACCAAATAAGTGATATATAGAGAAAGATGTACAATATTGCGTATATAGTAATATACAATAAATAAGATGAGATCATTACAAGAATTCAAAGATTATTCAACATTAGAGATGCTATTGGTGTAATTTCCTTCATTGATTAAAAACACATGACTATCACAGTAAACGTAAAAGTAGACCTTAATAAAATTTAACACCCAGTATTAATTTTTATAAAAAGAAAACAAAACTCTTCATAAATTAATAGTAAAAGCATCCTTAAATTGATACATAGCATCTGTCAGAAACATACAGCAAACGTTATGCTTAATAGTGAAACACAGAGGTCATTCATTCTCATTAAAAACAAGTAATCAACTATATAAAACTATTAGGACTAATGAAAGAATACTAAAGAACAGTTTTAAAATAAATATTCTGTAATGGAAATAATAAATGAAATGAGAAGATCTGAACGATATAAGAAGAACTTATCAAATAAGATTAAACTTAATGAGAAATGTTCAAAACCTACATAAAGAAAATGATAAAATTCTAAAGTATCTAAAGGCCTCGATAAATGGAAGGCTTATTATTGTAAAGATATCAGTTTTTCCCAATTTTTAATGTAATGCCATTCCAATTTAAGTGTCAGTAAAATTATTTTGAAATTTGACAAATTGATTTTGCAGATATGGCGGGGAGAATGTGCAATGAATGTCACAACACGTATTGAAAGTATAGAATGATCTGTAACCAGTCCAATAGTTAAGATTAAAATAAACATAACAATAGATTGGTTAATGGAATGAAAGAAAAAGTCTAGATCCACGGTTTTGTCTACAATGAAATTTTCTAATAAATGTTATTTTAAATTATCAGGAGCTCATATACAATTTGAGAAAAAGATAAAGTTGGCATATGACCTCATAAGATGCTAAAATTATGAGTGGATTAAAGAAATAACCTTTCAATACGTTATATAGAAGCACACAGAAGAAAATATGGAAATTTTTCATAATCTCACAAGGGTGTCCAACCTTTTTTTTTCTGCTGCAGATTGAAAGAATAACAGTTGTCTTGGGCCACACATTAAATTCACAAACACTAATGAAAACTGATGAGATGAAAACAAAAAGGTCTTTTTGTGATATCCAAGACTATGGATAAGTAAAAACAGGCCTCAAAAAACCTAGGTGCAGCCTGCGGGTCACAGGTTGAACACCCCAATGTCTTCTAAACCAAGTTTACCAAGAGCCATGAATGAAAAGATTAACAGATTTGACTACAGAAAAGTTACAAACTTCTACAATGGCAAAATAAAGTTAAGAAGAGGCCATAGACTGGAAGAAAATGATTGTTATTATAGGATAGACAGAGAAATAATATCTCTATTATATGGACACGGAGAGTACTTTTAAGTAAACAATAGGCTCACAGATCAGTGGACATAGGAGCAAAGGAAATGAATAGTCAATTTAAAGCTGACAATTACTGAACCCAATTATATTCTTTGAACTAAAAACTTTAAACATAATTCCTTTAATCCTTATAAAAACTCAGTGGAGTAGGGTATTGTCATTCTTCCTATGTTATAGGTAAGAAACCAAAGTAGAGAAATGTTAGTTAATGTGCCCAGGGTTGCATAGGTAATACCTATGGTAAGTGGCAGACAGATGATTTGAATCTAGGTAGCCTGGGATAAGAATTTTAATGACTAAATTTTACTTCTTCCCAGTTTCCTTACCTTGAATAACTAGGGTGTGAGTGGGGGGGGGAGATTCTATCCCCCCACTTCCCTTGCAGCGTTGCTGTGCAGGGCAGAGCATACTGAAGGGAGCTGGTGGGGTGATGCTGTGAATCCCCATTCTCCTTCACAGGGAACGTGGTCTTAGGCATCTACAGCACTAGATGCCTCAGACAGCACTTTGCCTCTTTGCAGGGATGAAAGTGAACTATTGTCTTAGCTTCTTAAACCAGTGCTGATGGTTTGCTTGGACACATTCAGGATTTAACCCCCTTTGTATAGGGACTAAAATGGACACACGGCCATTACCAGAGTATAGCACCTTCCTGGTTTACCAAGGGATAATATCATTTGGCAGAAACTCAGCTTTTGCATTAGTTTCTATTGTTACATTTAAATTAAACTGTTGATTCTTCTTGCCAGTGATCTTTAGTTCTTCTGGATTTTGGATAGCCAGAGAGAGGTCAACTGTGGACCAAATATCTGCTGGGGTGTGCACCAGTGGGAAACCACAGCTGCAAGTGCTTCTCCAGACACCAAACTTTGGGAGTAGAGTCTATTTGTCCTTTGCCTTCAAATCCCCCTAAAACTCCCCTTCCTGCTCCTGTTTCTTCCTCTCTTTTGTTCTTTAGATTTTATTCTCTCTCCTCTATGGATGGCACCCATGGCTACAGAAGTTGCTGATTCCATCTACAACGTAGTATGTTGCACTTTGAAGACAAGATAGTAACTGCTGGGGAATGGTGCTGATAGATACGACTTTCTAAAGAAAGGGTCATTTTTGCAAAGATGTATAGGGTCAGCTGATACTCTAAATAGTATTTTTGGATTTTTAAACAGTCCATATACTATCTTATTTATAATCATTCTATGCTCTAAACAGAGTGACTTCAATATAGCAAAACCTAAGATGGTGGGATAATTGCTCTGTAGTGAAAATACAAAGAAGGATGAAACTGAGGGCGGTGCCTGTGGCTGAAGGAGTAGGGCACTGACCCCATATGCTGAGGGTGGTGGGTTCAAACCCAGCCCTGGCCAAAAAAATGGCAAAATAAATAAATGCATAAAGAATAAAACTGCATCAAGAAAACATCATTGATCCACTGACTTAGAGATTCTCAAAGAAAAACATCAAGCAGATGTGTGACAAATGATTATTGTATTATAATTTTTGTACGTGTTTTAGAGATGTGTATATATACACACCTGTATTCAATTAAGGAATTAAAACATGCAACAATGGGGGAGACTTGATCTCCAATTTTTTTTTAAAGCTCTATCCAATCCGGAACTAGACATAATCTAATTAAAAGAAAAAAGTGACCCTAGGTCTGGGGAAAGTTAACATATTCATCTGGCTCACAAATCATCATTCTTGCAAAACAACTCTGACATCTAGAAATCCTTTTGGTTTTGCTGGAGGAAAAAGTAATTTCAAATAGTCAGAACAATTTATTTTCATTGAAAAAAATTTGTTTAAAATTATATAATTTATGGTCCAGTAGAAACACTTCTTGCTTTTTTAGCATAGTCTCATTAAGTGGATTTTACAGAGGTACATTTATCTGCTCAAAAGAAATTTCACATGTATTTGCTTAAAATGCTCTTTAAATTTCAATGAGAAGCCTTTGGAATCACTGGGGTTTAGCCTGAACTGTAAATTACACAAGGAGAGACAAGAAAAGGAAGCATTAACCTATGCACATCTTGTCAAAACAGGACTTGGAGATTTCACTGCAAGTCTTCTTAAATTTTAGCAAGTGATACTCACTTCATTAAATCTCTCCCTCCTCTATTTTTCTCATGCTCTCAAAAACAACTTCACTGAAATCTTCTGCTCAGAGGTCATGTCCAGTTTGAGTGGATTCCTTAACTATAATAGGCAATCACTCACTTAAAGGCTCTATTCCTAAAACATTGTGCCACTATTAAAACACCCCAAACTGATGCTAAAAGATTGCTTAAGAACAGCCTTATCAGAGCCAGCTGTCAACAGGTAGGAGATGCAGGAGCTGTGGACAAAGAATAGACTCCCTGCCTAGCTTCATATTAGAATTACCTGTGTTCAGGCATCATCTGCCCCCGAGGGGATTCTGATTCAATTGGCCTAGAGTGGGGCCCAGGAAATGATATAAAGAACAGCTGACATAAGCTCTGATCTATACATGCTAAATGGTACAACAATTAAAGCAATCAAATTTATTTCATCATCCAAACAGATGGATATAAAACATTATTCAGAAGAAGAAAAAGATGGGAAGAGAAAGGTTGAAACCAGGCAATAGGAGAAAAGGAGGAATGATTCAAAATTTTCTCTAACGTTTTATCTACATTTCATTATTTCCAGCAAATGAATGTTTTCCTGATGACTGGTATTTAGAAACAATGATCTTGAACTACCTAAAAAAAAAATCTCATTCTTACTAGATTCTGACTCAAGTGATTTGTTTTCAACTCAGGTTTGATGCAGACCAGCCCTTAAAGTTTTGGTCCCACTGTGTGCTTAGAACTTGTGGTTCTGTGTATGGATGGGAAGTAACGTCTGTGAAGGAGAAAAAGGATAGAAGTAGGAAGATAGAAAAAGGATAGAAAAGGGAAGTAATGAAGTCTCTCAGAAGCCAGAGGAGGAGAAAAAGTTAAAAAGTTGAGTGGGGTTAACAATGAAATGTCTGCCAGTTCTGTGAATTCTCTTTGAAGTCCTTACAATCTCTTTATCCAGAGTCTTCATGAAGCCTGAGTCTGGATTTTTCTCCTGCTTTCCATACGTGTGTATCTTCACCTCTTTCCTCTTCCTCTCCTGTCTACACCCCCGTCCACTTCATTACTGTGCTTAACCTGACTGAGCTCATCGAAAGTGTAGGATGAAACATCACTGCTTACCACCTGCTGGGCACTTGGGCACTGCACCTCTGCTTTGCACACCGCTATTAGATCCAGCTCCCTAAAATAGAGTTTCTCCTATCCTCCTGCTTCCCTGGTCCCATCATTAACTGTGAAGAAATAGTCCAGCCCCTTAGCCTGACATTCAGTGCCTGCCATGATCTGGTGGTCCTAACTTTACCTTCCTGATTATCTTTTAATCTCAGTCCTGAGCTACTCTGTACTCAAGCGCCCCAAGCCTCTCAGGATGCCAGTTACTTTTATCTTCTCAAATGCTTTTGTTCTTGTTTTCCACATACTTAGAATTCCTAAGCTTTTTCCTACAATCTCCCTCATTAAGTTGGATTCGCCGCTACTCCATAAGGTATGTGTGTGTGTGCCTGTGTGTATACACACACACACATCTGAACACGGATGTGTGTAGACACACAGTGATAAATAACTCCTGGTGGGGGTGCTGGCAGCACAACTTCACAAAAGAGTCCATTCCATGTGCCCCTTTGCTTTCTGGCCCCAACATTCTCTTAGAAATTCTCCAACCTGCACTCAACTTGAGCAAGAACACCAGAAACTCAGAGACAGGAATACTCATAAGTCATCTGTCTTTGTTAGCATTGAAGATTTGGGGATGAATGACAGGTTTTTAATTCAAAAAAGACTTTGGGAAATTTTAACAGCAGATGGAAGGTGAGTGCACCTCATGCAATTGATCGAAGACCTGAATAAAACAAAAAGGCTGAATGAGAGGGGTCTCTGCAGCCTGCTGTTTGGTGGGTCTGCAGCCTTGAAGGAAAACATTGACTCCTCTTGAGTCCTGAGCCTGCTGGCTTCTGGACTGCCCTTTACACCACTGGCTTTCCTGGTTCTCATGCCTTTGAACTTGGACTGGACCCACACATTGGCTTCCCTGGGGTTCCAGCTTGCTGAATGAAAATCTTGGGACTTCTGCTTTCATAATTGCATGAGCCAATTCCTTCTGATAATTATCTTTACATATATTTATAAATACATTTATAGAAATTTATGTTGTTATGTCTATAATAGGTGTATATATGTGTATCTGTGTATATATTTATCTTCTATCGTTTATGTTTCTTTGGAGAACCCTGACGAATACGTATACATAATTCTGGTTTTTGTGTTGTTGTTATTCTAGTACCTGTGAGATCAGACTACCACGGATGGTGGTTGTATTATCTTCATTTATTTGTGATTCCTAATTCTCCCCAAATTGCCTGACTTCTTAAAGATCCCTGGGAAAGAGAGTTGGCAGAATTTAGAAATTCTCGAATATAGACTAATGAGAAGGGTAGAATTTCTTTGCATGTATGCTTAATTTTTAAGTTGTCTTATGAATTGATAACGTGGTAATCATGGCATACAATGTATATCCTTCAGCTGAAAGGCAGATGTTTATCCATTAGTCCTGGTACCGATTATTCCCGTGGCATATTACAGAGACCCGATTAGCTGCAAGTGCTGTATTTTATTCATTCTTGGTCTGGTATTATTACGTCTGTCTCCCTCGGTCTCTCATTCTCTCCTCCTATCTTTATCTCTATCTATTTTTAACCATATTGAAACTCTCCATTCAAACTTAGTTTCTGCCTTTGGTTTCCTCAGACAAATCTGGAGACATTTAAGTTCAAAACTCCATTTTAACCAAGACTCCCAGTCACTAACTGATGTCATCTATTCAGTTCTTCAGTGAAGCTTATAAAATTTATCTACAGCTGTGTGTTACAGTGGCACTGAGGCAAGCTGACGTGTAATCCAAGGAAGCCTTGTTTCCCTTTCAAAAGCCAGATTATATACGTTCTGATTTTATGCTAATTTTCATGCAGCAGCATGAAGGGTGCTTATTAAATTCTCGGCCCCTGTCTCTAGCGAGCCATCACGTAGGTTGCCCTACTTTGGATTTCCCGCCACCATTATCATCTATGCTACCATCACTTCCTGCCTACATCATGGTCTTACTTTGACTCTAGTCTTTCCCGATCCTAACAACACCTACCTAACATTGATGAATTTTCTTAAATACCACTTTTATTACATTGCCTTCTTATCATCAAAAAGACTTCAAATAACCTCACATTTTTGTAATTTTATAAATTAACGTTGACTTTTCTGTTCTATCACCTTTCAAATTTATCCATAACAGGTGCATTGATTTGCATTAGAATCATATAAGTAGTTCCATTATAGGACCCCTTAAGATATGTTAAGAGAAAAAAAAAACCCTATCATATCTATAAACTCTTCTTATTTGCCTTTCAGAAATAAACCATGAAGTCAAACCTTTTCTATCATAATCATAATGCAATAAACTTAGGATTTTAAAGGATTTCCTAAAGCCCAGTGATCCGAAGCTCTGACTTGAAGTGTTGCCATAGCAGAAAGGGAGAGAAATTATACATTAAGGCAGAATGTCCCGAGCCCGTACTGCCTGGGCTCAAATCCTGGCTCTGACACTTACTATATAATGTGACCTTGAGCAAATAATGTAACTTCTTTTTGCTGATTGCCTCTTCTTTAAAGTCAGGGTTGTTTTAAGAATTAGATCAGAAATTATACATGAAGTGCTTAGAGTCCAAGTATGCATTAATTTTAGCTATTATAGCTACAATTCTTATATTTCTATACTGTTTGCACAACGCTTTACTCTAAGGATATAGTAGGGGAGAGAGGAGCCTGAACATATGAAGCATTTTTTAGACCAGAAATTCAGTGGCTAAGAAATTATTCCTACCAGTGGCTTGCAGTGCAAATTTGGAACAATGTCTACCTATCTGTGCTGCAGTTGTTCTAAGGCTGATAAGGTCTCTATCTAAGGCTGATAAGGTCTCTATCCCGGTCAGGGCCCCTAACTAAGTATACATAGGATGATCGGAAGGAACCTGGGTAATTATTGAGGGAAGTAGCATAGAAATACAGATCTTCACAACCAAGTGAAAATCTCTTGGGCTTTGTTATTTTTGTAGTTATCATTTTAAAAAAGATCGGTCCTCAAAGCCACTTACAAAGATACAGGTGACTGTTGAAGAATAGGATGGTTATCAGCACCACAAACATGCAAGAATATAGTAAGTTAACCTGTCCTCAAATCAGTCCCCTACACCGGCAGAGCTGCAGACTCCTGAAGGGGAGATCAAGTGTGGGGGCTCCCCAGGAAGCTGAGTGAGGCATCAGGACCGCTGTGGATGGAGCGAAGGGCCACTTTAAGGTTATGAGTCTGATAGGGAGAGACAGGGAGGTATTAGTATCTGGTGAGTGTGATACTCAATGACTTCAATAAAAGATCAAAATTGTTTAATAAGTCCAGGTCATTCTTCCTCAAAGATCAGAAAAATACCTGCACTCGAGTCCCTCTGTCACCCTCTGGTTACTCGTGACACTTTTTTCCTAGGCTTCAACCCCTTACGTTCAGCATTTTTTCCTTCCCCACCATCAAAACTTCTCCTGCCTCCTCCTACAGGGCTGGTTGATATGCTCAGTCTCTTTTCCAGGTTAGTTAATCCATTCAATGATTTTAGGCTGATGTGTCTCTTTCCTTCACACCCTGCAGCTCTGCTAATTTGTATTTTAACAAGGAACTTTTGGAAACTAACTCTTATTGTTCTAAAATGAATAACCGTATTCAGGGGGTGGAGGTGCTATTTGAGAATATCTGAACTTCAATTTAAAGTTCTAAATTAGGTCAGTTAAATATGGGACTCCCTTAGCAGACATAGGCCTGGCAGCCCAATTACTCCTTCCGTGGGGAGAAGGGAGTGTCCTCTGGGTGGGCGGTGCTGTGTCCCCTTCAAACACTGAAAGAATTTGGATGTAAGGCAGCCACATCATTCAGGACAATTACTTTGTATTTTCAGTGACACATCCACATCTTAGCCTGTCTTTACGTTCATGGTGTCTGTACCCGCATGTGCCTCCTCTGAGATGGGGCCTTGCAGTCTCTTCAAGTCACAAAATAGGTCTCCTTGCACTGGGCATCTGTCTGTGTCAGTCCCTGAATCTGGGTGTGGCAAGAAGGGTGGGGTTCCCAGTGAAAGGAGTATTCCTTTCTACCATGGTGGTCCTTCTCATTGGTCTCCCAGACAGAGAATCCAGCTGAGTGAGAGACACTGTGCGCTGAGAGGAGGTGCACTGTTAGCAGACAGGGGCCCTCTGGGCAGGGGCTTTGTATTTGGGTTCTCACTCTAACAAAAAAGAAGTCGTCTATCTTTGGGAAACTCGAGTAGCTTTTCTATGTCAAATAAAGGATCTCGAAGTTCCCTTCTAGTTCCAAGAGTCAGTGCTTCTCAGCCATCATTCATCCTTTCTTTGAGGGATGATATCGCTGGGACTCACTCCTGCTTCCAGGACTTTATCTGTGTGACTTGAGAAGTTTCTCCCTTAGACGTGTCTATAGTGGCTTGGGCAAGTTCTCCATGACCCTCAGCCTCAATTACTTTATTGGGAAAATGGCATAGCCATGACCTATTTCACAGGGTCACGGAGGATTGAATGAGTTCATCTATGTGCCTGGCATGTGGCAGGATCTGCATGGGGATTAAGAGCTATTATTAATATCACCAATAGTATCATCTTAGGACACCAAATCTAATTGGCCAGTAGTGAGTGCTCCCTGAATATAAGGCACTGTTAGGGATTTCCAGGACAAAGGATTACAGGGATTTTGAGATGGGCATCTATATATGTCAACGCAGTCCCCCTCTCCCCCGTGGTATCAGATTGTGGTTTCTGAGTTTCCCTGCTAATCATCAGAGGCCTTAGTGTCTATATCTAATAAGCCAATTGGCTCCATGCTGAACACCCCAGCTGAAAAGATAAGCACTAAACAGCATCCCAATAAAAGAGCTGGATAGGAGAATCTAAAATTACTAGAAATAAAAAAACAATTGCATTTGCACATAAAGCTTTGCCAGTCCCCGGGCAATCTGTTAGGAGATTTTATAACCCTCCATTCTTTCACTGTGTTAATTACAGCATCTGGACTAATTTATAATTAAATCTGTTTAGGGCTATTTTCTTCTGGGGTGTGTATGGGGCTGGTTGTCCTCTCACCCTCGTGTGGACCCCGTGTCCTCTCCTCTTTGTTGAAGCCCCATCAGCTCACTATACCACATAAACAGGGCTGGGCTTATAAATTTTAGGTGGGGCATCTTCCTGGTAACTGGTTTTGTACAACTGGAATGATAAATAAATGACTTAATTACCATTAAGAAACTAGGTGTCCTGAATTGGCTGTGAAGAAATTCAGCATTAAAAAAAAACCATATAAATTCTTCTCTCTCCAATGCTTTTCTAAACTAGAATCTTCTATGGAAATAAGGCACTATAGTAGTTAATTCTGCTGCTTACATCTAGTGTGCATTAAATCAGTTGGGCCTCCCAAAACAATGATTATTTTTTAATTGCTGGAGGAAGGGAAGACGTTACAACATCATTGCAGGTGGGATTTTATGGAATTAGAAACCAATTTGCTCACTTAGACATTCTGTCTGGCCAGATTGTCGTCTGCTAATTCTCTTTAGTCATATTATGGCTGGAGCAGAGCACCGTGCGTGACTGGGCCATCTACAGGGAATTAGCTTATTTTCTTACTACTACTTTCTTTTTAATATTACCAGAGACCAATCCCTATTGGAATAAACAAACCTGGAAAATGTTCTCCATCTGATTGTTAATACCTAAATGCATAAAAATTCCTCCTACATATTTGTATGGGGGAGGGGAAGCATATCTTACATAACTTACAAAGAAATCACATCAGAGATCTCAGGATGCTCTGCTTCTTTTAATCAAGATAACCATTTCTTACGAAAGGAAAGATTTTAAATTTTGGGTTCCTAGAGATCAAGAATATTCCATACAATTTTTAGGTTAGTGAGTTAAGAATTTGTAACTCAGCGAAGATTTAGAGCTGATAAGCGAGTCGACATAGGTTTGATGGAATAAAATGATTGATTAGCTTCCCTGATCTAATTGGCAGTAAAGATTTGTTAATAATACCTGCCTTATTTTATAGCATCAGGTCAAGAAGCGGATGCAGTTGAGATTTCTTACATAAAATGTCACTGCAAGAGCACTGTTCCTTTCCCGGATGCTTTTCCTTGGGGAGTTTGGACTGTTAGAGCTACACTTTAGAGGTGGCTGGTTACTGTTTCTGTGAATAAGATAAAAGGGTGTTTATCCTCTGTCGATCAATACTGCCTTGTTTGAACTTATTGAGTCATTTAGAGACACACAAAATAATGAAAACCGTTGTGCAATAGTACCCAAAGTCCTACCCAGATTTTTAAAGATGATAATATTTTAAATGACAGTTACTGAAACAGATTCTCAATATCAACTGATTATGTGCTAAAATGAAGATACATTGTATCAGGCATTCCCTGGGTTTGAGTGCAAAGGATGTTGGACTTTTTACATTAAGAGTTTTCTTGAGCTATATTCTCTAAAATAAATGTATGCTCTGTAGGGATTTTAATACTAAAAAGAATTATAGGTTGTCTTTCTGTGAATCAATAGGATAGGGTGACTGTGTAAAAATTTCATTATGTATGAATAGGTTTCAATTTAAAATGTATTAGCATTATTTTGACAAAGAGAGGTAATGAGTAAGTGTGGAGAGTTTTAGATTTTTCTGGAGGTTGTTACACATAGGGACATGAAAAGGGGAGAAAGGTTTTGCTGAATTCCTAAGCACCGGGGATTATGCTTAACTAGTTTGCCTTATCATCTCATTTAACCTTCACAAAATTCTCTGGGTCCAATTTTACCCCCATTTCACCTTGGAGGAGCCTGAGATTCAGGGAGATCAAACAGTATTCCAAAGGTCACACACCCAGGGAGTTTCGGAATAGACTCTCCAGCCTACTTCTGTCCAGGGGAAGAAAAGCCCAGGGCTCTTTCTATAATTTATCTTTAAAGTGTCTAAAATAGGCATTGTCACAGTTAATGAAAGATGACAAGATTGTAATGAGGTCCCTTAGATTTTTGAATTGTGCTAATTTTAATTGTGACAATTTCAATAGATTTTGTTTGTTATAAAAGCTGGAGGTGGGCTATAAAAATGATTCGTTCTTTCCTAATCTATGTGCTGAGGAACACCCATCTTAAGAGATGTTTATAGATGCTCTGTTGTAAATTAAGCTTAGAAAACAAAGCATTGCCTAATCTCTGAGATATTCCCGATGAATGAGAATCTTTGGCCACGTGAAGCCCTCAGCACTCCTGAGTGTGACACAGAAGTTACACATGTGGGCTCCGGAGTCACACACCTGACTGGGGAACCTGGCTCTGCCCCTTGCTGGGTGATGTGGAGCCTGATAGGTAACTTGTCTGTGGCTTGGTTTTCTCATTTAGAAAATGTTCAAATAGGGTTGTTCTAAGAATGACATGAGATAAACGCATAGAAGGTGCTTGGAAGGGACATTTAACAATACAGTGTGTCATAAACGTCTCCCTCATGTGGTAATAAAAACCGCCTTGACTTTTTTTGGTAACACCATTTCCTCAACTGACTTGCAATGGAGTCGCCTCTTTAAGGGAGCCCCATTTATTAACCTCCACCCAATACAATGTAGCCGTGTAGGCAAGGTTGATGTTTGAAATGCGGCAAAACCACCCTGGTACTAGCCCAACTGAAAATACTGAAAACACTTTTAGTGTTTTCTTATCCATTATGCTGTTTTATATTGTTTTTTCATAACATTTCTTTTCCTTGCCAATTATCCTCTTTCTTCCCTTATATTTGATACACAATAAGTAGGAACAGTGAGAGGTAAGAATTGTCCAAAATGGGCCGTGTGACTCCAGAAAACCTCTCTCCTCCGTGACCCTTGGAAGTCCTTTGCCTCCTCTCCGTATTTAGCAGAGCAAAGGCTCATCGCTTTGACAAGTAAGTGAATCCACTGTTATCTCCAGACCTATCCTCCCATCGCACACTCCTCAGCACAGGCTAGAGAGAGGGTTTCAGACCAAAGCAACACATTTTTATAAATAGAGGTGAGCAAAACATGTTTTGTAAAACACTAATCTGTACAGTGTGCAAATCGAGCTGTGCTCTTCATATTTTTGGAGATACACAACATACATGTGAAACGTCCTATAGTGAAGAAACTCCTTTAACTTGGAACTCCTTTTCCTTGGATCTTACTTTGGTAATTAGGATCAAAAGTCAAAGAGTTTAGGAGATTTCTGGTAGAAACAGGCTATTCCTGATAAATGCCCCATTTGAATTTCTTTCCTTAGGTAAAATACCACTGCCTCCTGGCTGTGACTATTCTTTTGGAAGTAAAATGATAGCGTGGAAAGACGTCCACCGCAGGACAGTTGCCCAAGCTGTGGAAGCAATCTAATAAGGAGCTACTCCAAGATTGAGATTTAACATGCTCAAAGCCAGTTGTTTTCCATAACTGTTTTTCTTTCTTTTTTTTTTTTCACTACATCAAAAGCGAATAGCTGAGGGCATTCCTTTGGATAGCAGGATAATGACAGAGGAAATCGTAAGAATTTACCAAGACTTTTTTTTTTTTTTAATGGGGGTGATAGTACAAGAGATAATTGAATATCTGAAACCCAAAATATGATCCTTACAGAGAACTAAAAATCTACCAGCGATAGTAATACTGTTTTTCATGCTAATTGCAATTTTGTTTCCCAATGTCCAAAGACCAGAGCAGGCAGGCAACCATGACTCTCCCTGCTGTCTGATTAGAGCTCAAGAAAATTCTCAGAACCCCGCTGTTGAACCTGCAGGGGTTCACGTATAGAAATTTATTAAATCGTGGCGGCCATTCTGTTTTAAGATTATAGGATTATTCCAATGTATTCTTTTGTGTTACAGTTATTTTATTAGTATAGAAACAAACTAGACAATTCCCTGGATTAGACTTCCAATAAAAGAGGGCAAAAGCTGTTCCCACGGCACTTACGCTGATACTATCATGCACAGTTTCTCAGAACAGAAATAGAAAAAGCAAGACACACACATCGTACCTGAGTAATTTCAGAGATCCCCACCCGGAAAAGGTTTCCTTGATTATGGCGAATTCAACGTGTCACTCTGGTCATGCTCTAATCATCATATCAAACTCCAAAGGTTCAGAGGCTTTAGGCTTGGTTTACAATTCCTGGGAGTTAAACTTTAACTCGCCCTGTCTCTCACAGCCATGCAGCCCTTTGACCAGAGAATTGGGTCACTATAGCCCAGACAAAATCTAAAGAACTATCCTTGTCATTTGTTTATAAAATTAAAATAAATTTTATATTAAAAATCATTAAGCTACCTACAATATTATTTTGAGGCTATTTTATTAAATTATAAAGTATATTAAGAAGTAGAACTCACTGTAATTTGGGTAACTAAACTCTGTATTTTAATGTTAGTTTCTGTCTTTTTTGTTTCCTATGCCAACATGGTATTATGACTAAGGTAATTTAGGAGAGGATTTCTTTGTTTTACGTTTTTTTGTATCACTTTTTGCAGGTCAAGTGTGCAGATAAATGATGGCTTACAAACTGGAAATACACAAAGCATTTATATAATAAAGTAGGTAGATTTAGGCCAGGCCAGGTTGGGGAAAACATACTTCTTTTATTTAGTTATTTATATTAAATCATAGCTGTGTACATTCATGCAGTCATGGGGTACAGTGTGCTGGTTTTATATACCATTTGAAATATTTTCACCAAACGGGTTAACATAGTCTTCATGGCATTTTCTTAGTTATTGTGTTAAGACATTTATATTCTGCATTTAGAAAGATTCACATGTACCCTTGTAAGATGGACCATAGGTGTGGTCCCACCAATCACTCACCACCCATTCTCCCCCCTCCCCTCCTCTCCCTCTCCCCTGTCCCCATATTCCTGAGCTAAAATTGGGTTATAGTTTTCCTATGAAAGCTATGAATTAGTTTCATAGTAGGGCTGAGTACATTGGATACTTTTTCTTCCATTCTTGAGATACTTTGCTAAGAAGAATATGTTCCAGCTCCATCTTTCTCCAGCTTTCTTTAAGGCTGCATAGTATTCCATGGTGTACATATACCACAATTTATTGGTCCATTTGTGGGTCAGTGGGCCCTTGGGCTTCTTGCATGATTTAGCAATTAACATACTTCTTTTTATACAAGCTGCTCATTCAGATTTGAAGAGGGAGCCAGCTTTTGGAAAGCACAGTACTTGGCCACACACTGGGTGACCTCTCAGCCTGTGCTGTCATTCATGGTCTGACATTGCAGAGGGAACCATGCTGCTTGCAGAATAGAACAGTGGCATTTTGAAGCTACATACTCTACATTCAAGCTGTCTGGTAAGAGCTTGAGTGTATAGAATAAGTCACTAAAGGTGAGAAAGCCCCCTTTAAAAAAAGGAAGAAGAAACAAAAACTCTCCTAATTTTGAGTAAATTTTAAGGTTTTGAAAACCACAGGTTCCAAAACTAGAATGAAAGGATGCCCTTCACTTGGCTTCAGCTCTAGTAGGAGGAGTCTAATTTACTAGGAACCAACCATTCAGAGAACATTTTTATGTATAATACAATGGAAACTAGGTCAATGAAGCACATCTGTGAACAAGTAAAAGAAGACATAAAAGATACCGTTCTGCCTGCAGTTCTCAGCTCTCACACACGAGGGAGCCCTGACTTACCCCGTGTTCTCAAGGCAATGCACGACAGAGTTTAATGAAAGAACACCCCAGGAATAATTGTTGTACTCTGGAATTGTGCCCCTCGAGTTAGATGTCGTGGAAACTTTCTTGCCCAGCCAGCTAGACAGCTAAATGAGGGATACCACCCTTTACCTTCTCCTTGGGAATATGTCCCCTCACCAAGCAGGCTTACTGGGTTTCCTAGTGAAAGCTCAGTTTCTCTTATGTGGTTTCCAAATGGGTGTGGAATTCTTAACTTGAGTTTGCATGGTCCAACAAAAAAAAGTTGATATTGTAAGACTGATAGTTCTGAAAAGCTTTGTGTGGTAGGTATTAGATGATGATAAATGGAGATACAGAAAGGAAAGCTAGGAATTTTAGGTATCTACCGGAAATAGCAAAGCATGAATTATGTTAACTAGGGTCTCAGTCAGTTTAGGTTACTGTCATGAAATACCATAGACTGGGTGACTTCAGTGACAAACACTTGTTACCCACTGTTTTGGAGACTAGAAGTCCAAAATCAGGGTACAAGCAGTGTCCCCTTCCTGGTTATGTCCTCATGTGACCTTCCTTGGTATGTACACACACACACACACACACACACACACACACACACACACACACACAGAATGCTCTTGTCTCCTCCTTTTTAAAAACTATTATTAATGCCATCTTGAGGCCCCCCTCTCATGACCTAATCTTATTCTAATTACCTCTAAAAAGACCAATATCCAAATACCATCACACTAGAGATTAGGTTTCAACAAATGAACTTTAAGGAACACAAACATTCAGTCTATAGCAGCCAGTTATAAAAAATATATCAGCTTATTTGGTGGGTCCTGGCATTCAAAAGGACCATAGTCCCATTAAATGAAAATCTGACGATGGATATGTTGATCAGAAATAAAACTAATAATAGGTCAGCCTTCTGCTCAGGGACTTGAATCCTCCCTCCCCCCAGCAATAGCCTGTCACACTGAGACACAGAAGGCAACTGATCAAAGTGAGATCAAATTTATAACCTTGATCCCATCAGTCTGATCAAGGGAGCTAACTGTGCCCAGGATGGCAAGGCTTGCTTTTATTTTGTAAAATAAACCCTGTTTAGATAATGGCTGATAAATATTAATTTACTAATACAAAAAACTACTAAGGACCTTCTCTCTACTAAGTGTTGAATTAGAAAAGTATTTATTTAAAATGAGAGTTGAGTCCATAAGTAGGCCATGGAATCATTAAAGTGGGTTGTATCCAACATACTAAAAATAAAATAGAAAAATATTAAGTGGATTGCAGCTGGAAAGGGTAAATATTGTTCATGAAAAATTTTCTTCAGTTATATGTATGTCTGTGTACTGGTTATGATGTAAAATTTATTTTTTATTGTGGACCACACTTTCAAAAGTTTGGAAAACCCTCCACTGATCTTTAGGGATTCAGTGGTTAACAGACCAGACAGAAAGCACATACATTAACAAAACTCCAGATGATTAGTTCCAGTCGTAATAAGTGTTAAGGAGAAGTAAACGTTGCTCAAGAGAAGGCGAAACACAGGGGGCTAACCTGGTGTAGGGCTGGGCGGGAGTGGTTGAGGAAAGGCTTCCGGAATACAGGATAGCTAAACTGAGACCTGTAGAACGTGTGGGTGGGAGGTGGACCTTCTAGTCCGCGGAAATAGCACCTGTGCATGCTCTCAGTTGGAGTGAGCTGGGCACGTTCAAATAACCAAAAGCCAGTTTCAGTGAGAAGCAAGTAGGAAAATGAGGATGTGACTGGAGCAGGTGGCAGTGCTGAGGCCATGCCCAGGGTCCTGCAGGCACGGGCAGGTCACATGAGATGTTTGTGTATTTTCTGGGTGTAGTGAGGAGAAAAATTGCCAGGGTATAACATTCCTTCCCCTCTTTTTTTTTGGGGGGGGGAGCTGTCTTTGAATTATTAGTATTTTGTTCATGTATGTATTCAAATAGTTTTGTGATTTGGACTTGAGTGAAGCAAAGCATGTTAGAGCGACCAGTCAGAGGGAAGGTGGCGGGTGATGGTGGCTATAATGAGGCTGGTGGCTGAGAATAGAGAAAAGTAGATGAGGTTCCCTGAAATGTAGAGGAGGGAGACCATCAAACAGATCTGGGGACTGAGGGAGCATGACATCTGAAGGGGGCCTCCAAAATTACTGGACGCAGCAATGGTCTGGGTAGTGGTGCTATTTGCTGAGAAGGGAATATTCAAAAAAAGGGAGAGACTTACGAAGTGGGTTCTCCCAGGTCCACAGTAAGTGCTCACTAAATGGTAGTCATCATCAGTCATTCCGTGTGAATTACCTGGCATGTGGATTTACTCTCAAACTACATTCAGGTAAAAATCATTGATTTTTGACATTAAGCTTAAAAAAACAAAACCCAAAATGTAATCAAAGCCAAAGATTACCAAATTTAAGAAGCATCCCTCCCTGTAACCATCCTTCTCTTCATTGGTTTCACTTTCCTGGAATGCAACTTTCAGTTTTTGTGTATTTGGTGGGTGGGGATGCTTAATTAACTATAAGGGAGTATTCTAAAGAATGGAAAGGTCAGGTCAGATACATTGTGTCCATGAAAAGTCTTTCTCTTCTTGACTATTGTGTATAAAGGCCTCTGACGCAGGAGTCAGGACTTTGGGATCCCAGCCCAAACATTATTATTTATGAGCTACTTGACCTTGAGCGAGTTTCTGCACCTTGTCTGAGTCTCAGTGTCTCCCTCTTTCATGAGGAAAGTATCTACCTCCCTTATCTACCTCACTCATTACTGGGTGGGTCAAGCAAATTGGTATATGTGAAAATGACCCCCAAATAGTAATAGAGTACTGTGTGAAGCCAGAGTGTAATAATCACAGAGCAGATTAAAGCTACATCCTTTGAGGTTATATCAGTGCAACTTTTTGTTTCCATCTGCGAAATCAGGACTTCTAGGATCTAAGCCTGCTCTTTTGGATATTTATAATGTTTCAAACCTAAGTGCTCAATGCTATTCTCAATGCTTACAGACTTCGGAAAATAGAATTTGATTCAGTAGGTTAGAATCCATCTGTTTTCAGTGTCATTTCCCAGGGTTTTAGATTTTTGAAAATGTATTGGTTTTGTGACTAGAGCCATCTAGTGTTGAGTTGATTAAAACGTACACATACACACACACATCCCTACATTCCTTGCTTTGGGGGTTTAGGAAATTGCATTTGGTTCTGGCACATCTGAATGGTATTTTCATATAACAATTGTAGAATTAAATGAGAACTTGAAATTTACATAAAGTCCAGGCTACATCTACAACCACGGCAGCAGGTGGGATGCTACTTTGGCTCTGTCCTTTAAACCTGGGCTAAATATCTCCCAACTCTCAACCCTTATTCCTTTTCGTAGCCATTCCTGTGTTTGGTGAATGTTCTTGAAATTAAAATTTTTAAATATCTTTTTTAAAAAAAAGTATTATTTAGCTCAATAAACTCAAAAGCAGAAATTGATTCTGTAAAAGAGTCATTTTAGAAAAAAAATCAGTTAGCAAACCTGGCATTTTCCTTTAATAATATTAGAAAATACAGGCTGGGTGTGGTGGCTCACGCCTGTAATCCTAGCACTCTGGGAGGCCCAAGCGGGTAGATTGCCTGAGCTCAAGAGTTTGAGACCAGGCTGAACCAGAGCAAAACCTCGTCTCCAACAGTCAGGCGTTGTGGTGGGCGCCTGTAGTCCCAGCCACTTGGGAGGCTGAGGCAAGAGGATCACGTGAGTCCAGGAGCTTGAGGTTGCTGTGAGCTGTGACACTGTGGCATTCTACTGAGGGCAACAAAGTGAGACTGTGTCTCAAAAAAATAAAAAAAAAATAATTAGAAAATATAGATAATTGGGTCTTTGTGCTATGCTGTCTTCTCTTTGTTATAAAAGAAAAAATGCCCACAAAAAATTTTCACTAGCTTTTAGATGACTTCTTAAGAAGTTATCATGTATTTTCCTAGACACATACAACCTACCAAACCTGAATAAGAAGAATCCAAAATTTGAGTAAAAAATAAAAAGTAATAAGATAGAAGCAGTAGAAAGAGTTTCCCATCAAAGGAAAGTCCAGGTCCTGACAGCTTCACTGCTGAATTCTACCAAGCATTTAAAAAGGAACTAATACCAATCCTGATACCTAAACTATTCCAAAAAGTTGAAGATGAGGGAATTCTCCCAAACTCATTCTATGAGGCCTGCATTACTCTCATACCAAAACCAGACAAAGACACAACAATCCCTCCAAAAAACAAAACAAAAAATGATAGGCCGATATCACTGATGAACTTAGATGCAAATATGCTCAACAAAATACTAGCAAATAAACAAAATTCAACACACATTAAAAAGATTATTCATCATGATACAATAGGATTCATGCCAAGGATGAAAGTATAATTCAGCATATGCAAATCAATGTGATACATCATATCAAAAGATTCAAAGATGAAAACCATATGATCATTTCAATTAAAATGCTGTAAAAATGTTTGATAAAATTCAACATCCTTTCATGATAAAAACTCTCAATAAACTGGCAGAAATTTGCCTTAGTATGATTAAAGTCACATATGACAGATCCATAGCTCACCATAGCATATGGAATAGGGAATAACAAAGCTTTTCCTCTAAGATTTAGAACAAGACAAGGATGCCCACTTTTACCACTGTTATTAACATAAGTACTAGAAATTCTAGCTGTCCAGTTTTCCTTTGGTTGCCTGTGTTTGGGGTGTACTACTCAAGATGCCTTTGTGCAGACCAACATCTTAAAACATTTCTCCATCCTTTTATTTATATATTTATTTTTTGCTATGCAGAAGCTTTTTAATTAAGTCCTATTTGTCTAATTTTGTTTTTGTTGCCTGTATTCTGAGGTCCTAGTCATAATTTTTTTTTTCCTAGACTAAGGTCTAAGAGAGTTTTCCTTAGCCTTTCTTCTAGCGTATTTATGGTTTCAGGTCCATGTCTAATCTTTATTTTGAAATAATTTTTTTTTAATATGGTAAGAGATAGGAGTCCAGTTTCATTCTTGTATATGTAGCTATCCAATTATTTCAGTACCATTTGTTGAAGAGAGTGTTATTTCCCCAAGGTAAGTTCTTGTAAGTTTTGTTGCAGATCAGTTGTCTGAAAATATGTGGCTTCATTTCTGAGTTCTGTATTCTGTTCCATTGATCTATGCATCTGTTTCTATACCAATGCCATGCTGTTTTGGTTAATATAGCCTTGTAATATAGTTGGGTAATGTGATGCCTCCAGCTTTGTTTTTTTTTTTCTTCAGGATTATTTGGCTATTTGCATTTTTTTTTTGGTTCCATATAACATATCTCAAAATAATAAAGGCCATATACGACAACCCATAGCTTACATCATACTGAACAAGGAAAAGTTGAAAACATTTCCTCTAAGAACTTGAGCAAGACAAGCACAACCACTTTCACCACTCCTATTTAACACAGTACTGGAAATCCTAGACAGGGCAATCAGGTACGAGTAAGAAATAAAAGGAATGCCAATTAGAAAAGAGTAAATCAAGTTGTTCTCTTTGCTAATACCGTGAAAATATTAATATTCAATTAATTAATTCTCTAAATATAATATTTAGAAAAACCTAAAGAGTTTACTAACAAACTCTTATATTTGATACATGAATTCAGTAAAGTTGCAGGATACAAAATCAATGTACAAAAATCAGTAGCAAATAAAGGTTTATCCAAGAATACAATCCCATCTCCAACAGCTAAAAAACAAAACAAAAAGTAATCCCTAGGAATAAATTTAACCACGAAGGTAAAAGATCTATATGAAGAGAACTATAAAGCACTGATGAAAGAAATTGAAGCGGATGCAAAAACATCCCATGTTTGCGAATCATAAGAATTAATATCATTAAAATGACCGTACTACTTAAAGCAATCTATGGATTCAATGCAATCCCCTTCAGTACCCTTTGCCATTAACTTCCCTTCCAGCAGTAAAACTCTGTGATTCTTTAATTCCAGGACCTTGACTCTACTAACTCTTTACAATGGGAACTTCTGTAGGATATGGAGGGCACTTATGGGGTTAAAGTTCTGAGGAAGTAGGAAGCTCAGAGTAGACTTTCAAGTGGATCACCAAATCAGAAGGTCCAATTCATAGGGAGCTAAAAAAAAAAAAGAAAAACCATCAGATTCGTAAAAGTCTTGAGTCTGGCCCTCTCCTTTCATAATTGAGGAAATTGACCTACACGGGGTTGGCCAAAGATTCAGTTTGGAGAACATGAAGAACTGAGATAAGCCACCCCAGAGTGTCAATGCTGATCTTAGAACTTGTTGGCTTCTACCTAGATTTGAACTGGGAGGTCAGGACTGGAATGCACGGGAATGATATGGATGAGGAGTAATCCTGCTCAGTGGCTGTCTAGTAGGAAAGTGCGGTGGCTAAGCTGTTGGGCTCTCAAGCTAGACTTCCTGTGTCTTTAATTTCTAGCTCTCCTACTCACTACCTGTGAAATCTTGGTGAAGTCATTTAAATTCTTGAGGCTTCGTTTCCTTCTCTCTAAAATAAGGTATTTTGATGATTAATTAATACAATTCTATGAATCACTTAGCCCATTCACCAGCACAGAGTAAGTAATCAATGAATGTTGACTGTAGATCATCAAAGTAGAACATGAGTTGCAGTGACACGATGAACTTATTATCCAGAAAGATTTATTAATAAGGGGGAAAGGGAAGAGTTCCTTTATGTTATGATTTGATAGAAATATAAAAGAGAGAGGTAAAGGGCTTACAGTACATTGGGTTTCTGTCTAAAACAAAAAATGTGTCGTTGGTGCTCAGGAGAGCACCATTATGTCTGAATCCTGCAGTGAGAGAATTGGAGAGGAAGGCAGCTCACTGTTTAAAATGCATCCCAGGTTGTGTTTGCTTTGGCCAACCAAGATATTTCTGGATTTTGTTGCTGGAAATATTTTGGCCTGTTCACACAGATTACTTCTAACCCATTAACTTCACACAATAGAGAACCACTGAAAATGGAACAACCAAACTTTAAACCCGCAGCCAATTCTGTTCACTCAGTTGGAAAACGAGATCTGTGTTAATGGGAGATAATGTGGACTGTTTGCTGCAAAAGAGACATTCAGCCAAAGCACCAATTAAAGTCACACTTAATTCAGCAAGACCTACTTCATGGAGTTCCACTGAGCTTAAGCATCTGACTATTGACTTTATGCCAGAGGAGTTGTTTTATGGTTTACTTTTTTGTTTTCATTAATTTTATCAGAGAAGTAGATTGACATTTTTACCATTCTCTAAACATTTTTTGTTGTTAAATTCATATTTTGTTTTAATTTTTAATTATTTTTTTAAATCTTATTTAATTTTTTAGAGACAGAGTCTCACTCTGTTGCCCAGGCTAGGGTGCAATGGCTACTCCTAGGTGCATCATAGCAATAGCTCACAGCAGCCTTGAACTTTGCTCTCAAGCGAGCTTTCTGCCTCAGGCTCCTAAGTAGCTGGAACTATAGGTGGGTGCCCATTCTGTGAACTTTGTGTTCTTATATAGCTGTGGCCAGAAAGGCTTTTAAAAATGATTTTATCTCAATCGGGCTATGTTCTCTGTGTCATACACAATCAACAAGGTGTGCTAGGTAGTCTTGAAAAAGCAGGAGACAGACTTAATATGAGATCTGGTAAGTCTGCCCACATAATTTCTGAACCTTAGTTTCCTCATCTGTAAAATGGGTTTTCCATAACTTTCTTTGGAAGAACTATGAAGAATGAGATGCAGACTCTATATAAAGGCTTACCATTGGGCTGAGCATATAAACATTTAATGCGAGTTAGTGAAGGGTCATAGGCTGAAGGGCAAGTGGCAGTGTCGGGGGGAAACTCATCCTTTTGTACCTTATTCTTTCTCCCAGGCAAGGGCCCTTCGTTAGGCTAACTCAATGAGTAATGTAGATCTCTGGAGAAGGAGGCAGAGATTTTTAAAAAAGAAACAAAAAAATCCTCCCCAAATCTAACAAAGCTTATCAGAATAAAAGCATTATCTGCTCATTTTTAATTTTACTCACATTTAGCGCCATCAGGACTGACCCGAGAAATCCATTTATATACCTACAAATACAAAAGTCAAGTCTAGAGGTTGCTTGCTTTACTACTTCTATTTGCCTCTTTTTAGGAGAACTTTCCTTCTCTTTTTTTTTCTTTTCTTTGAAAGAATGTTTATTAAAGTTTAAGCCAAGCACATTCCAGAATTTTTATAAATGTTTTATTGAAATAAACTATATATGATCCAGTCATCCCACTTCTGGGTATATATCCAATGAAACTGAATTAAGATCTTGAGGAGATGACTGCACTCCAGACTATTCACAATAAGTAGCATATGGAAATGACACAAATGCATAGATGAACTGTTAAAGAGCTTGTAGTATATGCGTATAGTATAATATTATTCAGTTTTTATAAAGGAAATCCTCCCTCTTCTGGTAACATTGGTGAAACTGGAAAACATTACACTAAGTCAGCAGTTCTCAACCTGTGGGTCACGACCCACAGGAACTATATTAAAGGGCCGCAGCATTAGGAAGGTTGAGAACCACTGTACCAAGTGAAATAAGGCAGTCACAAAAGGGTACAAATACTGTATAATTCCACTTATACAAAGCATCTAAAATCATCAAACTCTTAGAAGCTGAGAATAGAATGGTGGTTCCCAGGGGATGGGAGAGGGAGAAATGAGAAGTTATAAATGATTGAGTGTAAGGTTCAGTTGTACAAGATAAATGAGTATTAGAGATATCCTATACCACACAGTGCCTACAGTTAATAATATAGTATTGGAGGGTGGTGCCTGTGGCTCAAGGAGTAGGGCGCCAGCCCCATATACTGGAGGTGGTGGGTTTAAACCTGGCCCTGGCTCTGGCCCAAAAACTGCAAAAAAAGAAAAAAAAATAGTATTGAGTATTTAACCTTAGAGCTACCTTCTGAGATTTGTAAGTGTTCTTGCCACAAAAAATAAAAAATAACAAAACATACAAAGGTACACAAGAAAACCTCTGGAAGTGGTGGGTATGTTTATCACCTTGATTGCAGTGATATAATCATAGGTGTATGAATAAGTCCAGACTCATCAAATTGTGTACATTAAACATGTGCAATTTTTTGTACATAAATTATACCCTAATAATTTACAGTTGCCATTTTTAAATATGAACAAAGTTAGAAAACACTTTCCTGGAGAATATAATGTACAAAGTATTTCTGACTTCTTATTTGTTAGACTACTCCGAAACTCGAGGATAGTAGAACCTGTGTAAGTTGACCACCAAGGGAATATAACAAAGTGGACAACATACAGAGGTGGTCAACACGAGGAACTTCTGTTGGTGTTTTTCTGGTCTATAAAAATTAGGTCAATTTAAGGAGAGGGTCACTGTAGTGAGGTGGTCAACTATGGAGGTTCTGCTGTATTTCTATTGTATCATAAATGGCATCAACATTTCAGGGAATCAAAGTTGGGTTGAGGGTGTATTATTGTAGCACATAACAAAATTAAACACTGCTCTCTGGAAAGGTATTTGCCTAAAGTTAATCGGTATCAGCTTCGTAATCTTGGACCTGGGGAAGAGGACAGTTTTTGGATATGAAATAAAAGATGGAATCTATTCTATATCCGGGGTTTATTTTATCATCTGTTTTATTTCTGGGAAGAGAATCCAGAAGACACTAAGTATCAGTAATTTATAGATACAGAGAAGCAAATTCTTCTTTTTTTAGAGACATGATGAATTCCTAAATTGTGGACAAGATGGCAGTGTCCAATTTCCTTATCCAGGGGACAGGTAGTTGGACTTTCTGGGGCTGGGATGAACGATTACATTGTTCTCCCCCCCGCTGCTATGTGAGGAGTCTGAGGATGGGTGAATATATTGGTGGTGTCAAGGTCAGAGCTTGAGGCATGTGTCCAAACTTATCAGAGCAAGGAAGTCTGGAATTGGAAACAAAGGGGTCAGAAATCTTTGGAAAATAAGAGCAGAGGTTTCACAGGTGACCAAAGAGGGGCTGTGGCTGAAGCCCACCTGGCTTTTCATTGAAGGCAAATAGCAGAGTAATTAACAGCACAACATCTGGCACTAGAGAGACGTGGGTCTCTGCCATTTATTATAATAGCTCTGTGACTCTCATCTAATTATGTAACTACCAACCTCAGTTTCCTCATCCATAAAATAAGGATAATAATCTTCTTCCTCTACTGTGTTTTTTTCTTACTTATCCCAGCCATTACCTATTTTATTTCATCAGGCCATGTTGCAAGCCCCATACTTTGAGGAGAATGGTCTAGAAAAAGTACTGAATCCACTATAGGGATGAGTCTGGGGAATTGTGCTTTCAAGAAATCTTCCCAGGGATTATGATGCATATCGAAGTCAAAAAATTACTGGGAATCGTGGGACGGAAAAGGTGCATTTTAGGAACCATGGAGGGACCTACAGAGCTGAACTCAAGGGAGCATCAGTTGACAGAAGATAAGATTAGTGTCTGATAATGCTTACTCGGAGTTCTGGGATCCTCCATGGTACACGTTCATGTAGATCAAGGGAAAACAATACCTGTACGCTGATTCCAACCTCACTAAACTCCATGCTGTTTAAAATGAGAAATTACATATCCCATTCCACTTAGCACATACACACTCTGGTCACCTTCATGACCTCTGAATTGATCGGCAGACACTGTGCACACACTGATGAGTTTCCTGGTACCTCCTATTGCTCTTATAAAGAACCAACATGTCGGCTCGGCGCCTGTGGCTCAATCGGCTAAGGCGCCAGCCACGTACACCTAAGGTGGCGGGTTCGATCCCCAGTCCAGGCCTGCCAAACAACAATGATGGCTGCAACCAAAAAATGGCCGGGCGTTGTGGCGGGCGCCTGTGGTCCCAGCCACTTGGGAGGCAGAGGCAGGAGACTCGTTTGAGCCCAGGAGTTGGAGGTTGCTATGAGCTGTGATGCCATGGCACTCTACCCAGGAGGACAGCTTGAGGCTCTGTCTCAAAAAAAAAAAAAAGATAACCTGAGAGTAAGAGCTTTGTAGAAAGGAAGGATAAGTGATGAAAGGGAGAAGGTTCAAAAAAGGTACAAGTTCACTAGACCCTTTTTACTCTGAAGAACTTTGCTTCTCCCCTATTACTATCCTGTGTAAGGGTCATTCAAAGCAACCAAGAGAGAACTGCTGTGTGAAGAGGTAGAGGTTTATTGAAATATAAACATTCGAAAACATGTAAGATAGAAAGTAACCACAACATATACAGACACTTGCTGCAAGAGGACATCTGAGGTATTTATTCTCTGCCTAGGCTACCCATGTGCTATCACATC